>JABUQX010145442.1:0-34522 GCA_015478945.1 Trachelipus rathkii
GTTGTACTTCGTTCAATCAGGTTGGGTGTTTAACCGTTTCGCATTTATCATTGAAACGCTTTCGCGTTTTCGTGCGCCCTTCCTTAACATATATATATATATATATATATATATATATATATATATATATATATATATATATATATATATATATATATCATATATATATATACTATATATATATATATATTGTAATAAAAAACTCTACCACCTTTTATTTTACTACAGAATTTCTATTTTATGGACAGTACGATTTTTGAAGAAAGACAATAGCGTACGATTCTAATAATCTGTTTTAGATGTCAAAATAAAGTAAGCGAACAATTCTGTAAGGTGGTATTAGGCTTAATAGTTATGAATATTAATAGATATGTTTCTTTTTTATATAGTTCTATTCTACTGAGCCCGAGTTGCTCCTCCATACATTGTTCCAGTAATTTATTTACGTCAAAAAATTCTTATGGCCTCTGGATTTATCTAGGGATATGTTTAAAAATATTATTATTACTAATTTTCTGAACAATAAATAGATGAAATAAATTAAATGAAATGAATTAAACTTAAAACCTTTATAGATTTATGCATAAATGCCTAGTATTTAGTAATCTAATTTTTATAGGTGGCACAGGAGGTTGAGTCGCTGACTCTCATACGAGAAGACGCTGGTTCAAATCCTCCGCGTAGCAGTTGGAGTTTTATCTACTTGGGCAAGAATTAAAACTCGACTGCGAACACGTTAAACAGCGCTAGCTTGGGATAGCCGGCCTTAAAGTTCGATTTCCTGTGGTCCCCCGCCGGTTGTTACTCCCTATATAGGGAAAAAACGTTAAAGGTTTTATATATATATATATATATATATATATATATATATAATATATATATATATATATATATATATATATATATATATATATATATATATATGCAGCTATATATATTTCACTATATATATATATATTAGGGATGTACCGATACCAGAAAAGAGGCCGATACCGATACTCTATTTTTTTAGATACCGATACCGATACCGATACCGATACTTTAATTAATATAATAAATACACAGTAATAAGATAGAACATTTGTGTACTGCTAGGCAACTCAAGATTGCATTCCCTGTACAACCAATACTTAGTCATTTATATTTCATATTTTGTTGTGCCCAAGTATATTTATTTTATAAATTAAAAAAGAGTATCTTTAAGGAATAATAAATGCAAATATAATATTAATAACTTTTTTATGTTTGTGTTTATTTAAAAAATATTCCATTTCCATTTTCCAGTAAGTATTAACAAAGTTTAGCTACTAGCTTTTATGTTTTAACATGATTACAATTTACAAGAAGATTCTTTAACTAGCTACAATATAAAGAATAAAAATAATGAAAGAAGAGACCTCAATTAATCAGCTTTCCTTAAAAAAACGCTATTACTCAAACATGACATAATAAAATACTCCTTTAAGATAAAGATAGATATCATTCAATACTCAAATTCAAAAATTCACAAATTGTGATGCAAAAAACATTAAGCTTTCACTAGTATCTGGCGAGAGACTGTTCATTTTTGGGGTGTTAACATTTCTACCTATTATACTCTCTCTCTCTCGACAGATGAAGGAGGTGCTGATAATTATTTGCCTGCAAGCACTGATAATAATGGAAACCTTGGCCCATTTTCATGCCACCGCATGAAAGGATTCTCTTCTGTAGGCAGCATCTCATGTTTTCGTAGAGCCTCATCTCCTCTTTCACAGATTGCAAATTTGAATTATATTTGCTCCTTGATGACCGTCTCTTCAGTTTTTACGATGAGGTTCCTTGGTGTAATTGTGATTCCTTTGGAGGTGAATGAGATATCAATGCAATTTCGGCCATGAACTTATCAAAGTCTAACATATCCAAATCCTCATCTTCAGTAGGTTTATTTGCTGAAAAGCCACCATCGTCACTATCAGTGCTGTTGCCAGGGGTTGCAGATAAGGCGGCTTCCACTTCTGTGGAATCTTTTTTTGTTTTGTTTTTTGTCAAGCGAGCAAGCTCCTCGGTTATGCTATTTAAATGCATTCTAGAAGTGATTCACCGTCGGAAATGCCATTATTGTGGGGTTTCAGCCACTAGCTTAGGAATTCCTTATTAGAACCTTTTTATTTTTTTTTTACAGTTGTCACCGCGGCTCACTGGCAGAACCCTATTCAAGGCACGGGCAAAACTCTATTCAAGGAGTGGGTGTTGAACGCCTCAAAAATTCATCTAACGCAAATTACGCAGATGAGCACAGACGCAGGCTTTAAAATGAGGGTATTAAATACAGAAGGAAACACGAATGATGGAAGAGAATTCCACAGAACAGAGGTGACAGGAAAAGGAAAGGCTGCACCACTGACGAACTAGTCTGGGTTACTAATATCAACACCAAGCTCTACGTGCCGACACAGCACCCCTTATTGTGCTACGAGGGCGTCGTAAGGGTGGTTCGTAAAGGTGGATAGTTCCCTCGAGCACTTGCCGCTACAGTACTATAGAAAAGGGATAAAACACCAATATCGCGCCGCAAATATAGAGGGTCAAGTGAACTAGAGAGCACAGGACAGTTTGTAAGTCTTTTGGCCTTTGACTCGACCCTATCCAAAAAGCCGGGTGAAACCTGGAAACATGAGCCACTCCAGATATAAGAGCAGTACTCCATACAAGGGCGGATGAGACCCTTATATGGGGAGTAACTGAAGAGGAAAAAGTCTCGCAGTCTAAACAGAGCTCCCAGTTTCTTGGCGACCTAGCAACCACTGTGATTTGAGGTTTTCAAAATACATTTTTTTGTTTATGTCAAAGGCCAAGGATGTTTATATTGTCAACAGGAGAGACGAGAAAATCGCGATGAAAGAGATAGGAAAGTTAGATTACTGTCTTAGAGGAGATTTGTAGAAGTTGGGTTTTTAAAGAATTAAATTTCTAAGCTTAGACGACCCAACCCTGAAATTCTATCCAGATCAGCGAGAATCGGAAAGATTAAGACGTAAGGCAATTCTTGAAGTAAAGAGGGAGCAAATTGAAATGAGTTGAAGAATAAAGGAATGATATTAGTCATCGGCATAGTGGATAGAGTTAGATGTGCAGGGGAGAAGATCATTGATGAAAGCAGGAATAGAGTAGGAGATAAAAAAACAGAACCCTGAGGAACACCACTATTGACAGAAAAAAAAATCGCCCTCAGCAACAGCCGACATTGGGCGATTTGAAGAAGAAGGCTAGACATAAGTAAGCAAAGAGAAGAAAACCCAAAGGAGGGGGCTTGCGGAGAGCAGTGACGCGTGCCATACCTGGTCAAATGCTTTGGATATGTCAAGCGCACCACACAAGTCCCCGTAGTTCCTGAGGCGGAAAATCATAAATATGTTAAATAGTAAAGTATATCGCCAGTAGATCTCGAGCACCGAAAGCCGTACTGGTAATCGGAAAAAAGGAAAGAGATTCCAGATGATTTAAGTGAGAGTTGAAGGGTTTCAAAGATCTTAGAAGAATACAAGTTAGAGCTATAGGGCGATAGTTAGAACAGCATCCTTTTTTCGGAATAGGTTGGACATATGCGCTTCCAACACTGACTGAAAGTGCTATTATTGAGGCATAGAATATAGTTGAACGAGGGGTGGAGTCAGCATGGAACTTCCTCAAAACTCGGAAGGAATGCCATCCGGGCCACCAGCCTTCTAACATTCATAGATTTCAGGAGCTCATGCACCCGATCAAATGAAATGACAGGTAAAGGCATAGGACACCTGAGAGGAGAAGGAAGAGGAATACCAGAATCGTCCAGGATTGAGTAAGAGGAAAATAGGAGGCCAAAGAGATGGATTGGCCTTTTTCAGTTTGGGTATGCCAAGTCATCCCAGAGCAGGAGATAGGAGGAAAGGATGATTTACAGAAGTTGTTAGAGATGTTTTTGGCAAGAGGCCAGAGAGATTTGTCAGTAGGAGAACCAAGGAGGTTAGCGCACCTTCGTTTGATGAAAGCCCGCTTTGCTCGTCGAAGAGTATCCCTGCAACGATTTCTAGCAGAATGAAAATTAGCAAGAGTGATAGGAGAACGAGAATTTTTCCACTCCAAATACGCACTGTCTCTAGCCAGATTTGAGAACAAAAACGATCGAACCATGGATTATGAGGAGAGAAAAGACTTAGTCGAAGAAAGAGGAATGAACCGGCTCATCCCATCAACGATTACAGCTCCCACCTTATCAGCAGAAGACGAAGCGTCACCAGAGTCAAAGCAGTCATTCCAATTATAGTTAGCGTAGAAGCAACCCAATGCCCCCCAATCGGCCCGATCAAAGTGCCAGAAAAACCGCATAGGGCAGGATAGAGATGTTGGAGAGAAAGTATTAAAATTAAGATATATGAGGTTGTGGTCAGATTTACCGATATGAGCGAAGGTGGTGTATTTAAAGAGAGAAGGACTAGTGGTGAAACATAGGTCAAGAGTGTTCAAAAACCGGTTGGGACGATCCGGAATGTGTCTAGGTTCTTTAATTAGTTGCTCCATATCGTTGAGAATACTGAATGATTCGGCTTCCTTCCCACCTAAATCAGTATGAGAGGAACCCAACAATTCAGTGGTGTTCTTTGAAATCCCCTAAATAGAGGACCTCAGTATTTGGATGAGAGAAGATATAACAGTCTCATTGTATATGCTAGTAAGATAATCAAAAAAAAAGGCATGAAAATCTGTTCTGTTAGGAGAATAGTAGCAGAAGCAAAAGATTATTGTAGTAGAAAGGAAGAAAAGATTTTAAAGCCACAGAACATCGAAGTTAGGAGATTCGAGATTCTCGAGACGTATTACAGGAGTGTTTATGTTAACATAGGCACATACTCCACCCTTCAGATGAAATTATAAAATAAGTTATAGTTGGATATATTAAACGAGTTGAAGGATGAATTCTTAGCCATCTGGGTTTCAGATAAGAGCATAAAATTAGGCTTAGAGTTAGAGAGTTAGTATTCCATGAATACAGAGTTAGAGTGCAAGCCATTGATGTTGGTAAAGTTAAAAGAAAGCCACGCCTGTGCAAATCTGCTATCATACACGCACACACAATCACACAAAAAAAAACACAAAAAAACAGAGAAACAAATAGACAAAAACCAAAGGAGAAATAAAGAAAAATTATTTGTACGCTAAAACCTAAATTTTAAAACGATAAAACCCTATTTACAACCAAATAAAATATGAATAATCCAGAGAGTTTAAAAACACTCACGCACTCCACATGCTCTCACGAAATTGCGTATAAAAATTGCAATTGATCAACTAAAAAGTCGATAAATCTGAACCAAATTATATGTGGCTCTGTAAAAACAGGTAGAATTTTACACCTAAGCCAGAGTTGAAGAGAAACGCTAAAAATCTTAGTTAAAAAGGAAATCAGGAAAAAAACATAACTTAGTACTAGCTATCTATATCGAACTAGATTTATTATTGAATCTAAAAGTTTCTCATAATTTTCACCAAAAGTAAGAAGTATCGGCTAAGTATCGGCCATTTTAACCGATACCGATACCATCAAAAATGGCCGATACTACCGATACCATCGGTACATCAGATCCAGTGCATCCCTAATATATATATATATATATATATATATATATATATATATATATATATATATATATATATATATATATATATATATATATATATATATATATATATATATATATATATATATATATATATATATATATATATATATATATTTAAATCTTTCTCTAACTTTTTCATATCAATTAATTTTTGAAGTTTAAAATTTCCTTCCATTTTAATTGCTTTTTCAAGATATTCCGCTGACTTGTGTTTAGAAGAATCTTCATAACTGGAACAATAATAGACCTAATAAAACTAATTATTGTTCCAGTTATGAAGGTCCACCAAACTAAAACAATAATTAGATTTAATGAAACTAATCTTATATCCTTGAAAACATAACTTGAAGAGTAAGTCTGGCACAACTGAACTTACAATTTCTTTTGATAGTACTACAGACTGCTTTACCAAAAAGTTCCTTAAGCTCTGATTAAGTTAAGCTAGCTAAACCATAAATAAAAGTTTAAACTGACCCTCGCTTTCCCCAAAACAAATGCAGCATCCATTTAATGTAAACTGCAATCAACACAGCTGGCATCCTGTATACAATAAATAATCAATAAATAGAAACTACAATGATCATCTTTTGAAGGATTGGCAGATACTTTTCTATTTACAAACACTAGAGTCAACATTGGTTAATATATATATATATATATATATATATATATATATATATATATATATATATATATATATATATATATATATATATATATATATATATATATATTATATATATATATATATATATATTTATTTGAAGTTGTGTAACAAAGCATTTATGGGGGGGGTTGTTCTGAGGGATTGTAGGAGAGCAGTAATAGTACCCTTACATAAGGGTAAGGGATAAGGGGAACTGTAGGATTTATAGGAATTAGTTTATTGAGTGTCGTAGGAAAGATAGCTATATGCTGGTATTTTGGTCAAAAGTGCGTCGAGTGACTGATTGGTGAAGAACTAGGTGCATTTAAAAGTGGTAGAGGATGTGTGGATCATATTTTTACATTGAAACAAATGATTGAGAAAATGAGAAGAATAAATTGTTACTTAGGTTTTATGGATATGCAACAGGCGTATGTTAGGATTAATAGGGAAGTTCTATGGCACGTGTTAGTGATATATGTTGTTGGTGGTGACTTTTGAATGGAATCAAAAGTATGTATGAAGATTGTGAAGCATATGTAATAATAAATGAAGTTGAAAGTATGCATCACCCCCAATTTGAGGAAAAAATATATATATATATATATATATATATATATATATATATATATATATATATATATATATATATATATATATATATATATAAAAATATACTTCTTATATATACTATATATATATATATATATATATATATATATATATATATATATATATATGGTTTCAAGAAGAAACACTTCACTACTATGCAAAAACATATCTAATGCAAAACATCCTCACAGGTTTAAACCAAAATCTACCACCCTCCCACACTCTCCTAGTGGCAATAGGCATAAACAAGACATTCGATACAGTCACACGTCACCTCTTAACAAACAAAGTATTAAATACAGAAATGAACATCAATGATAAGTAATGGCAAATTTCCTATCTGGTCATGCAGCTAGTCATACAATTATAGGTTATATAATCGAGTCCCCCAGGTGCCATCCTTCTTTAATCTTTTTATGTGGTGTATTCTCTGACAAATCAAGCAAAGGGTGGACCTAGAACCTGCCGGATTTTATTGGAAATTGATGAATGTGTAGAGTTTTGGCTGAACCCTCCGAATCTGAAATCAGTTTTCCAATATCTTAATTAGAAGCTAAGTTATGGGCATCCATAGTTTGGGGGTATTGACAGCCCTCCCAAATTTTAAACTCGTATCTCAGCCACTAATAAATTGATTAAGTATATATTTTACATAGGAACAATATCAAAATTTTTTTGGCCATCTAAGTTTTAATTAAGGGGGGGGGGGTGAACCTCAAAGTATATGGCTATGATAAAATGTGATTTTTCCTTGAACAGTATTCTGAATCAAGATGTTAAAGATGCATCATTCATTTTGTATATTTAATATTATCTGTAAGTTATTGAGGTTTAAATGTGCCGTCAATTATATTTTACTTTTAGTTAATCATTTATTCAAACCTTCATTCTTGATGATTGTTTCTAACTTAGTCCTAATAATAATTTGTTGAATTTTTAAATTTTTTTGTTATTTACAGACTTGGGAAATTCAAGGAACTTTGAAAGCTTTCACTTGAAATTATTTTAAGTAATTTATTTACTATTAAGGTATTGTACACATTATAAGTTGGAAATTAAAGCTAATAAATAATGGGTAAATCTGCTCACAGTTCAACTTCTTGACCTCACAAATATTTTATTTTTTTACATAGAGCTGCTATTTTTATACAGGGTGCAGCAGAACTGATCAAGCAATTTTGAAGTTATAAAAATGTAATGGGAGTACATAGAGATGACATATTATACTCGGGTTGGGAGTTCTTATCATTTTTAATCCTTAAGTTCTGAAAATAATGTCCTCAAAATGGCCCCATTATCAGCAACACACTGATGGAGCCGTTCTCTGAAGTTTTGAACAGCACGTTCACACATATAGCGTGGTATTGCGTTGACTTCTTCAACAATTCGCTCCCTTAGCTCTGGTAGGATGTGAGGGAGACTTTTAAACACCTCTTCTTTCAGATATCCCCACAGAAAGAAATCTCAAATGCTCAAATCAGGTGACCGTGCAGGCCACCCTACATCACCCCTCTGAGAGACCAGACGTCCGGGAAACATTCTTCCCCAAACAGTGAGTGAGTTTCGGGCTGTGCGAGCTGTAGCCCCATCTTGTTGGAACCACAAGTCCCTCAACCCCAAATCCTCAACAATCTCTTCCATTTTTGGATGCACGAAAGTGTTCACCATGGTGACATAACGTTCGGAATTTACGGTCACAGTCATTCCTTCCTCCTCAAAGAAATATGGGCCTATAACACCAAACCGTGATAAGTATATGCTGAAACCTATTAAGGGGAATACAGTGGCATCCGAAAATCACCCCTTAAATTCAAATGATGAAAGGAAACTTCTTCCATTTGAAGAAACAGCCTCACAAAGGTGAAAATATTGCCTCGTCGCTACTGAAAAAGGCTGCCTCGGGAGGGATCTGTGCAAGCATTTGCGCACACAGATCTCGGCGATTTAAATAATCTGTTTGCTTCAATTCCTGAGCCATCATTATTTCATATGGATGGAAATGTAAATTCATATGCAGAATCCTTCTCAAACTGTGGTCGGATATTCCATAAGCAACAGCATGCAGTCGGGCAGAACAGCGATGCGACTGCACTACCGCTGCTCTTACTCGCTCCATATTTTCTGGTGTTCTGATGGATCTGCGTCGGCAATGTGTATCTGTTCGTAGTGTACTACCAGCTAATTCTAATTGTCTAACCCAGGACCAAATTGTGTTCGCCTGAAGAACGGGATCGTTACGCGGAATGTTGAATCGTCGGCGAAAAGCTCTTATCACAGAATTGTTGTTTTCATAAAACGCCCGCACGGCAAAGCCGCGATACACTCCCGTCCACATCATGTTCAATACTAAAATGGGAATGTCGGCGGAAGAAAACGAGACCGCGAGCATCTGCCTCCCCCGACTCACCCCCCAACAGTGAACCCCCAAAACTGCTCAATTGGTTCTGCCGCACCTTGTAATTGGACTCGTTCTTTCACAAGTGATATGAAAAGCAAATTTGACACGGAGATGAAAATGGAAAAGGAGAAATATGTATGCACAAATTGTTTCAACAAAATAAGTAAACTTCAATCAACAAAATACCTAGAAAAAGGTAACTACCAAACGTAGTAGTAGCTGCAGCTCCAATTTAGAACATACTGTTCAAGTAGCCAAAGAATATTCCTGCACCAACAAAACAAATTAAACAATTAAAAGATTGCTCGTTTCTCCTATAAAAAAAAACGTAAGAAATTTTTTCCAAATTACAATACAACATAGTTTGAAATAAAAGTAAAAACATAATATATACAAGTTGTTCCATTATCTGTTTGCTGGAATGTTAAAGACGGTGAGAAATATTTATGATTAGACTAATTTACATTCAAGTCACTTTCAGCATAGATCTTGATTAAATTATTCTGATTCAATTCCAGAGAACATTGGTTTTAAATATATTCAAACTCAAAAACACACTTCATACAGGTCTATATTAAGATTATAAATTTCTTTGTTTTAAAACATAATGCAGGATGTATTCACGAATAAATATTCATCAATTGTCATTTTCTATAAATTTACTAATATTTTTGCAACATTTCAGATGGCCTCTCTGTGAGAAAAAAACAGAAAACCCTGCATGATAAATTTGAGAGGGCTAAAGATACACTAAAAAGACAAATGGAAATGACCTTCAAACAAGAAATTCCTTTATAAGAGTGCAATCCTTCATAATTAAATGACCAAAATGTAGAAAGGTTAGTTTATTAAACTTGGTTAAAAAATGTTAAGCAATTTTACTACTTTACTAAGTACTTGTTACAACAAAACACTTTGAACTAGCCATTGATTGGTTAAATTACAGTTTCAGAATAATTTTAGAACTGAAGGAAGCATATAAAAAGGTATCCTATGAAAGAAAACTGCATTATTTTGATTTTATCCCCATTCAAAATTTCAAAATTACTGAAACATGTCCTATTTTGGAGCTAGTAAATATTTAGTGAACAAGGCCAGGGCATGGAAAAAATTGTATGGAATCCTACCAGAAATGCCAAGATACAGTAAAGAAAAGATTTATCTGGTAAACAAATAAAGGAAGCGATTTCTTTCTATGAGGATGATGAAATAAGTCGATTATGTCCTGGTAAAAGTGGCTATTTAAGTGTTATAATGGCTGATGGAAAAAAAAGAACAAGTGTATCTTGTCAAATTTAAAAGAACTTTTCCCCAATACAAATCCAACTCAAAGGATGCTTTTGGATTTTCCACATTTGCCAAGTTAAGACCAAAGTGATTTGTGATTGCAGGACCACAGGGTACTCAATGTGTGTTTGCACACACACATCACCAAAACCCCCAAACTTATGGTAGCAAGTATTGGTGACAAAAACATTACATATATAAGACTGATGGAAAAGTGCGTTTGTGATATGAACAATGCTAAGTGTAAGCTACAAAAAAGCAGAAAATGTCGAGGAAAAATTGAGTGAAAGAGTATTTAAAAACTCTCCCAAAATTAGATGAAAGAGACGTTAATCATTTGTAGTGGATTAGTAGATAGGTCAACACTCACCACCATTGTTTCTTCAAAAGTTGAATATAGTCACTATATCATCCAAGATTCTTTTCCTAACACGACACCATTATATTTCCAAGTCACAATATGCATGTTTAAAATATCTTAAAAGAAAACTTGGACAACAAAGAAGCCATTATTCTTGGTGACTTTTCTGAAAATTACTCCTATGTTGTACAAGATGCAAGACAAAGCTTTCACAAAATGCCAAGCTACTATAAACCCTTTTGTAGTTTATTATAAAAATGAGAGCACAAATTGTCTTAACCATAAGAGTTTTTGCTGTATCAGTGATTCATTGACCCATTCAGTAGCTGCAGTTCATGTTTTTCTTATAAAACTTCTGCCTGGTATAAATGATATTCTTCCCAAATGCACCAAAGTTCATTACTTCACAATACAAAATTAAGTACAACTTCATAAATCTGTGCTATCATTTTTTTAGACTTTTGAATGAATTGTTCATAAATCTGGACTATCATATTTTAGACTTTGGAATGTGATGGCATTGGAGGTGTGGTTAAAAGGGCGGCAGCTAAGGAGAGTCTTCAGAGGGTTTTGAAATCACCAATTATAACACCATTAGAATTTTTCAAATTTTGATGAAATTAAATTCTTTTACATTCCATCTGATGACACATCAAAAACTGAAAAGTAATTGCAATCTAGATTTGAGACTGCTTTAACCATAAAAGGTACACAAGGATTCCATCAAATTATTCCCAACAGTTTTTAACGACTGCCAAAGCATTCAAAACATAACAGTCAACAGAATATACTCTCCACCAAATTTCAGCCGATTTATCTATCAATTCATTCTATGAATTACATTAACTACAAAAATAGGCAATATGTTCTCTGTACCTATGAAAATATTCCTTACATAGGGCTTATTGAAAAAATCTCAGATGAACATCAAGAATGTAAAATTAACTTCATACACCAGAATGCAAAAAAACATTCTCTTTTTTGTCAAATAAGGATACATGTTGGTTATTGATGGAGAACATTTTGAGTTTGTTGATTACCCTCAAATTGAATGCAGGAGTCGCAATCACATATTCATTTGACCCAAAAGCAGCAGCAAAATTCCCTTCTAATAAAGTGCCTCTACATGTATAGAACAGCTCATACACTATAGGTTATATGTTAAAAGTGCTAAAAAGTTAAATTTATAGGCCTATTTAACCTCGTATATTAAACAGTCCAAGTAAAATATACCAAATAAATGATGCATCTCCAAAAGCTAGATTGGTAAGTCTTTTAGGGAATATTAAATTTTATCAATTCCATGCTTTGGGGTTCACCCACACCCCCTTTAATTAAAACTTAGTATGGTCAAAACTTTTTAATATCATTCCTATGTAAAATATTTACTAAATCAATTTTAAAGATCCAAAATTTCTTTAGAATGTTTTTTTTTTTTTTCAACCTTCTAGGTAAATTTGTGACTGAGATGAGAGTCTTTAAAATTTGGGGGGCTGCCAAAACCCCCAAATTATGAATGTCCATAACTTAGCTTCTAATTGAGATATTGAAAAACCCATTTCAGATTCGATGATTTCAACCAAAACTCTACTCATACATTAATTTTCAGCAAAATCTGAGAGGGTGTGGTTCCATATTTCAAAATTTTTGCCCAATATGTCAGAGAATACATCATACAGGATCTACCACAACCCCATCTATAAAAATCAATAGTTATACTGATGACCTAACAATCGCCACCCAAGGTTCCTCTGTAAATACAGCAAGACAAGAACTACAATAATATATAAACTGACTGGAACAATGACTGGCAACAAACAATCTCAGCCTCTCCCCAAAAATCTTCTCTTATCACATTGCTCACACCTGATAGAAGATTCAAAAACCTCATTCAACAGTTTTTCTTTTCAAACAACAGCCTCCCTTTTAATAAACAACTCAACACCCTTAGCTTAACTTTCGATACACAAATGAAACTCACCCCACACATAAACAATATTACATCCAGTCAGTTTTGGAAAACACAAGGAGTCCCTCACAATAATATATAGACAATATCTCCCCATCCCATCTTAAACTATGCATCGTCAGCCTGGACTCCCACAATATCACGATTCAACATCCAAAAACTATAGGTCGTTCATGCCAAAACAAGGCAGCCTCCCTTCTACACCATCCACTACTTACAAACCAAATCAAACATTTATCCTATAGAGACCCATCTTGACATAATAATAGGCTGCCAATTGTACAGCAAATCACTCTGAACAGACCACCCCCTACACTAAGAATTAAAAATGCCACACAGCTATATACTATAACATTATAACACGATTCTCCCTCCGCCTAACGGACATCAGAAGCAACTTCGAAACACTGGCTTTGACGGACCTATAGGCTCAGCCTGCTGTGGTGCCATGGTGCCTCAAGATCCCCCGCTTTCGTATGAGGGGAACGGAACCACCGAAGGTAAAAGAGTAATATAATATATATATATATATATATATATATATATATATACTTTATATATATATATATAACTATATATATCTTCTTCATATATATATATATATATATATATATATATATATATATATATATATATTTATATATATATATATATCATTATATATATATATATATATATATATACTATATATATATATATATATATATATATATATGCTACTATATATACTATAACTCTTTCAATAACAACAATAACGCTTATATATATATATATATCGATATATATATATATATATATATATATATATATATATAATATATATATATATATATGTATATATATATATATATATATATATATATATATATATATATATATACTGCTATTATATATATATATATATATATATATATATATATATATATATACTCTTTATATAACATATATATGAATATATATAACAACCTTATATATATATATGTATATACTATATATACTACCTCCATATATATATATATATATATATATATATATATATATATATAACATATATATATATCTTTACTGCTATATATATATATATCTTTTCTTTTTCTTTCTTTCTTCACCTTCCTCATCCACAAGATTGGGGTAAGGTGCTGTACAAGCATCCGAAAGAAGAAAAGCAGTAGGAGAACAGGACGACAAGTCGAAAGAAAGCCCAACCTTACCGCCCCCTCTGTACCATTAATTGGTGAGAGCTCGTCACAGACAGAAAATCCACCCTAGAGCATCATGGGACCGCGACGGACCCCCTCACTATGGTAAATCGTCAATGTAAGGGTTCATCCCCCTGGCCCAGGTGGGCCACAACCATGCCCCCATACAAAACCCCCGCCATTCTCTCCATCATGCACCTTTATTCTCGCCTCTGCCAAACTCACATTTCTCTCCTTCAGACATTCGTTCGACTCAATCCACTCTCTTCGGTCTCCCAGCCGGTCGGTTCCCAACACACTCCACACTATCCATCCGCTTAACCAACCTACTATCATTCATCCTTTCCACATGACAAACCATCTCAACCTTATACTCATTTATTCTCTCATTGCCCCTTTCTTCACACCACACCACTCTCTAGCCGTTAAATTTCTCTCTTTCTCACACCTAACACGCTTTAAGATTGTCCATCTGAATTACATTGAACTTTAGATCTATACTTCTTATTCAGACCACATCGTCTCACTACCATACAATAACACAGGTAACAACATACCCTCCTTGTAAGACCTAGCACACTCAAGACTTAGTCCCTTTGCATTCACCAACACGATTTAATTGCACAACCACCTTCCTGCCATTCACAACTTTCCTACTACACTCTGCATCGTCCGTTCCCTTCTCATCCAACATATACCTAAATTTTTAAACTCAGACACTTGTTCTAGCTGCTCACCATCTAACATAACTTCACACTGAGGAGTGTCCTCCCTCACAACCATAATCTTACTCTTATCGTTTACTTTCAAGCCCCTCCTTTCACACACCCTGCCAAATCTCTCTATAAATCTCTCAGCTCTCTTCAGATTCTTCACCACACAAGAACCAAATCATCCACATATAATAGGTAGGGCTGCCCTCCACTCAACTCCATTCTTCACCATTCTAACACCATTTCCTGCCATCCCCACCTCAAATTCTTTCATAACCCCATCCATATACAAATTGAATAACCAAGGAGACATAACACAACCCTGTCTTACTCCGCTAATCCTAAACCAATCACCATTGACACCATTTATTCTTACACGCTTCACTATCGTGACTGTACTTTGATTCCATTCAGAAGCTACCACCAACACCATATATCACTAACACCTGCCATAACTTCAATATTAACTCTATCATACCGCCTGTTGCAAATCCATAAAACCTAAATATAATTTATTCTTCTTCTCCCTCATTTTCTCAATCATTTGTTTCAATGTAGATTTGATCCACACATCCTCTACCACTCCTAAACGCACCTTGTTCTTCACCAATCAGTCCCTCAGTCACTCGACGCACTCTTTCGACCAAAATACCAGCATATACCTTCCTACAACACTCAATAAACTTATTCCCCTATAATTTCTACAGTTCCCCTTTTCTCCCTTACCCTTATATAAGGGTACTATTACCGCTTTCTCCTCCAATCCTTGGAACTATACCCTCCATAAACGCTTTATTACAACTTCCAAATCAATCAATCACCATCTCGCCTCCGCTCTTGATCATTCACTAGTAATTCTATACCTGCAGAATTTACCATTCTTCAACTTTCTCCACCATACCCATTACCTCCTTACTAATAACCTCATTCTAAAAATACCTATTCCTTCTTGCACCATCAAAACCACACACATTAACACCTCATCATTACTGTTAATATTGTGCAGATTTTCGAAGTGTTCTTTCCACACTCCCCTCACATCCATTTCATCAGTTACAAAAGCACCATCCCTATTCATTATTCTAAGCAGATTCCCCTTATTCTCATTCTTAACCTTTCGCTATTCAAAAAACTTCCTATTTCCTTGTAACTCCTTCATCCTCCTTCCAAACTGTTCATTTAACTCTTCTTCCTCTACGTATACACCTTTTAGTATTTCTTTTTTCCTCTTATATAATTCCAACATCTTTTTTTTTGAATCTTCATCATTTGCTTTTAGTACATTCAACCACGCTTCTTTTTTACCTTTAACCGCTTTCATCACCTCTTCATTCCACCATTCGCTGTTAACATTCTTACTTCCTACTTTAGCACATCCACACACTTCCTTTGCACTACTAACAATTGCTTCCTTCATTTGCCCCAGATTTGCTCAGTATCAACTTGTTCACATTCAACCGTTTTACTAGCGAGCGCTCTTACATACTTATCCCTTATTGTCCTTGCTCACATAACTTCTCACTCTTAATTTTACCTACTTCCTTTCGTATCACCTTCCTCTCCATCAAGCCCCACTAACTTAATTTTACATAGAACAACATAATGATCCGATAATCCATTCCTAAACCCCTAACTGATTTAACATCAACACATACTTCAACATCTCCTTCTTCACCAACACTAAATCAATCATACTTTTCACTTCGATACCATCTCTACCTACACCAACTCTAGTATACTATGGATACTCTTGTGTTTGAAAAATTTACTTACACACATACTCTCTCTTCACACAAATCCCACCTTCCTACCATTCTCATTTCTCCGCCACCCCAAAACCACCTGTTATACAAGCCCTTTTTGATGCCTATCCAACCATTCAGTTCCCCCAAAACTATCAATCTGAAGCTCCTACTCACCCCATCAGAACATCATTCAGCTAAACCTAAAATCGTACTCTCTTCAACGTTTTCCCTCAGATGGACCATTACGTCACAACCACACATACCTTGACCTTTTCAAATATTAGAATTCTAGGACTCCACACACAACTCAGAGTCTACCATAGCTTCATACTACAGGTTCGCTCATCAAAATTGCAACTCCTTCTCTTCTCTCATTCTCTTCCACCAGCACGCACACATTTCATCACACCACTTAATTTCACCTTTTCCTTTCATCTTTGTTTCAGTCACAGCAGGCAAATCAAATTTGCCTTTCTAAATACATCCATCACCTCTCTCCTCTTCTCTCCAACGCATTTATTCCTCTGACATTCCATACATGTACACTTACGATTCATACAATTTCGCCGAAAGTTAGAAGGTCGTTTACGGCGATCACGACCTTCTCCGAGGCCTGCATTAGCATTCCTGGCAAGAAATAGATGGTAGTAGGCAGCCAGCCCAACTATCACCGCCCCTTAGTAGCCTTCTACACACGCAGGACATACGATGTGAGGAAATTCTTTCTCACACTACAGGGATATGACCAGTAGGATATCTGTAGGTGGATTATCTAGAGGTAGAGTTATTGTACTTTAATCATGTGTATATGATATGTGGATAAATGGTGGTTAGTAATATGTTGCCTATATATATATATATATATATATATATATATATATATAACTCTCCTAATATATATATATATATATATATATATATATATATATATATATATATATATATAATATATATATATATAAATATATATATATATATATATATATATATATATATATACTATATATATATATATATATATATATATATATATATACAAACAAATGCAAGAAGAAGAATTGCCTGAGCAATGAAGATAGCTGAACTTCTTTTTGAAGATGCCATAAAGCTGTACTGTAATACTCCATTAAATTAAGTGAATGGGGTTCTTTCTCCCTTACTTCATTGAAAAACCACCTACATATATAAATATATATATATATATATATATATATATATATATATATATATATATATATATATATATATATATATATATATATATATATATATATATAAGGAAAGTGAAACCTGGTAAAGCTGGGGTTTCTTTTTGACTTGTGTCATATTCTTCTACTACACTCTGTTTCCGAGTGCATGTCACGCATACCCCCAGTCTTGTAGAAAGAATGTGGATGATTATATATATATATATATATATATATATATATATATATATATGCTATATATATATATATATATATACTCTCTATATATATATAACTATATATATATATATATATATATCTGGTTGGGAGACATGAAGAAAAGTGGAGATCAACAAGAGGTGTCTGTGGAAGTGAATGGGAATATAGCAGAAGCAAGAAAAATGGGGCATAATAGGAGAAAATGGCGTGGATTATCAGTTATCAGGGAGCATGGTTGTGGGACTGGTTCAAGTCATGAACTGATGAGATCTACAGTTGAAAGCCTGTGTCCCAGTGTGTGAAGCTCACCAAAGTAGTTTTGGTTGGGACGGAGAGGCTAGCACTTAGGAGTATGAGACGAGGGGGGAAGGGTTTCTTTTTGACCTAGGTCATCTTCTTTTACCTAACTATTCTGCTTCGGGTGCATGACTGCGCACCCAAAGACTGTGGGGATCAGTGAGGAAGATGAAGATGGTAATTAGTTTAAAAATAAAAAGAAGATGAATAATTAGTAATTAGTAAATAAAAAGAAATTTAAAAGTTAAAATTCATATTATTATTATTACATTAAATCAGGCCAAGAAGCAAAAAAGAGCAAAAATTTTCCTGCTGATGAATATTTTGCCTCTACAATTTATAGATGCAACTTAAAAATAATTTATAATCGTTAAACATTCTTCCTTACCTAATAGACTCCTCATAATCATTCATTTCAAAGTAAGCTTTGGCTAAATGTGATAAAACCCATCCCGTTTGGTAGTGTTGAGAAGGTAGAGCTGAAAACAACTCGATTGCCTTTTTACAATTGTACTGAGAAAGTTGGAGGTAAGCACCTCCAATATCTTTCATAAGAGTCATCAAACCTTCTGCGCAATGCTTCTGAATACCTATTGCTTGCTGGGCAAGGTTTAGTGATATTGTGCAAGGCTTGTCAGCCAAGGTCTTCTCTGAAGTAGATATGATGTCATGATTTTCACTCTTGTTTTTCTCATTTAGTTCAGCAAGGCTTGTTTGATTTTTGTTGGAACGGGTTTTGGTCTTTCTGGCAGGTGATTTTGGAGCCACAAATCTATTTTTATTATTTTCCTAAATGGAGAGAAAAAAAATCAATCCTAAAAACCTAAATATCTTTCCTTCTATTTACTAATTACAAAATATCAGAAAGATTAAATATTTCTAATTTTTTTTTTATGTGCAATGTATTGGTTCAAAAGTTGGGCAACACTGCAGACTGCAAGTGGAGATTTGAAAATAATGTATATAAATATACCAAACTTATATAAAACGAAAATGAGTTTAAATCTGTACCAGTGTTGTTTAAAACATATGCTGAAAAATTAAGAAGTGGAATGTTATATTTATCTTCCTATGACTTAATTTCGTAGGTTCTTTTTTTTAAATAAATTATGAGCTAAAGAACTATAACATTTTTTTATAGGTTATTTTTTAATATACTGAAGAATCCCAAGACATTAACAAACTATAAAAAACATTACAACTTTGAGCACTTGCAGTTATTCAATGCAATCCTTTGAGGTCATCGAATATATGCATAAAATTATTAAAGTCATAAAGAAAGATATATAACACAAATTATAAATATTAAGTCATTATGAAAGATATATAAAACAAATGATAAAGCTTATCTGATTTATATTATAACATTTAAAATTATTTAGGAATGTCTACCCATCATCCTCCCCCCCCCCCCCAAAAAAAAAGGGTAATAGGACACTATTGTTTCACTTCTCTACAGTAGTAAAAGCTATAATAGTAATTACTCTTTAATTAGAATGGATAATTAGAGTGAATAAAAAGATAATTTACCTTAACAGAGCTACTGTTACCAAATAGTCTTGAAGACCTCCGAACATAAGCTTGCCCAGTGGGAGAACTTTGGAAATTACTATTGTTTCCTGCAGGAGCAAAAACAGTTGGTTTGTTGATTACTAATGGAGAATCTTTTGGATTTCGATATAAAATCTGAAAAATTAAAAATTAAATGAAGCAAAATAAATTAAACTTTAAAATATCATAAATTATTATTATTAGAGGATATAAAAACTCACCCTTTTACCAATATTCATATGCAGCTTATTATTAGATTGTGAATCAAGCTGAGATATTGAAAGTGGTGAAGGAGTGAGGAATGCTACAGATGAATTTGTCACCTCTGATTCACTCCACTGATTTGATAATTCTAAAGGCAAAACTCCAAAGCTAGGAGTGATTGGGCTTATAGGAGGGTTATTTCCAATCAAACGTTGAAAACGTATTATTTTCTTTACTTTTGGTACCTGTTAGTAAATGAAGAATTATTTAAGTCTTATATTACTTCGTTAAAAATACTGTAAATTTTAAAAAAAATTTTGGTAAAGTATCGTTTATCATTTAATTTTAAGAGTATTTTATGAGCCAAAGTAAGAAGCAATAACAGATACTATTGATCACTTGATTTCTGAAAAGGTTTATGCCTCTTCAAGTCAATTACATTTGATATAATTCCCTCTTTAGGTTTTTCTATTAAAATTGCAAAGGAATAAAGACATCTCCCCTCATAACAGAAATTCTTTCACTTGAAAATGAAACGTGTATACAAAATATAAATGGATGCAAAATATTTTTTGATTTAATGGCAAGATTAATTTATTTACAATGGAATATTAGGCTGTAGAAGGAATCAAGTTTTATCGTGATTTCAATTTTCAACAAATAACATTTGTAAGAAACTGTGGATTTTAATTACTTCAATCTGATTGATATAATGAGCTTAAATTATAATTATGGTAATAAAAAAACATGACAATGCTTAAAAATTACGATGACTATCTAGAATGCAAAGAATCACTTTTAATTTTTATAACTTTATATAAACATGGGTTTATTAATTTACATTCCTTAAAACAGTAGGGCCCTATGTTTTTCTCATCGCAAATATTTTAATGTTGTTATATGATCAAATTTACTAAAGAATCAAGAGACCTACCAAACAAATTTTAGTTCTAAAATAGGTAAATAGGTACATTTTCAAGATCAAATGAATTTTTAAACATGAAAATACTATAATTGTAAACCTGTCTAACATTTCTAACTTTAAAACCCTAAACTACTACCTATCTATTTTTAAATCCCAAACTATTAACTTGGGGAAAATAAGGAATAAAATAATAATATAAACTTACGTCTAGTGAATCAAGTGCTTCACTTAATGTAGAATTAATAGATATAGGTGTATTAATCCCAGCTAATGAATGTTGAATAGGGGTACTGACTATGCTTATATTTTGCTGCTGCTGCATATTAGGTGTTAGTAAAGAAAGAGTAGTTCCTAAGGTATTTTGTGTATTTATATGTGTAGGAATATTCTGAGTTTGCTGCTGAGAATGGATAGTTGGAGTGTGATTAATAAGCTGAGTTGATTGATGAATATTTTCATTGATCGGAGTGTTCATAGAAACATTACTTAGTTTATTACTATTTACATTCAAATCACTACAATTTTGTATAGTAGTACTTTCGGCATTAAATAATGAATAAACTGTACTGCCATGAATATGTGTGAAATTTTCCAGTGAATCTAATTTAAATACTTTGGTTGGATCAAGTTTGTCTCCATTATCACAAAGTGTAGCAAACGAGTTCCAAAGAAAGGGATTTAGTTTAAGGGATTTACAAAGAGCTTCGGTAGCTCTAGCCATGCGCTCTGTCTTTGCACAAATCAGGCCTAGGAGCTGAAGAGCAAAGCAAGCAATAGAACCAAACTCTGCAACAATCTCATCAATTTGCTTTGGTTTTAAAAAAACACTTTCTCCAGTACTGAGTTTCTTATTCTATCACCCGAAATAAAAAGGAACTTTATGCTAGTAGATATTTGTTTTCAAGATTATATATATATATATATATATATATATATATATATATATATGTTATATATATATATATATATATATATATATATATATATATATAAGGAGTCCCGGGGCAGTGGGCTGAGTGGTGCGTTTGCACGCTTAGGGTCGTGAGTTCGAATCTCATTAACGGGATTTGTACTTTCGATCAGTCACTCAGGACGGACACGAAAATCTGCCGTTTTGTAGGAGATTTTCTGTAATTCATTCAGTTTACGGCATAGTGTATTAATACACGAATCTCAATACCCTCACCTCACTCATCCATAGCCAACACATACAACGGTACAACCTTTATTACACATACAGACACCTACATTCCTATTAGCCTCACGCACAGTAGGTCTTGAGTCCAGAGCCTAGCCATGCCCACTGATGGCTGGGATATCTTGACTTGGTTCAGACTGAGGCTGGGGTTACTATCACCCTGATAACTGTGCACCTTTCCACTTTGTATGGGCCCACTGGTCGGGAAAAACATAAAATAGTAACCTTTCCCAAGATTGTCGAATAAATAAAAATAAAAAAATATATATATATATATATATATATATATATATATATATATATATATATATATATATATATATATTGAAATTTTTTTCCCAGGTTTTTATCAAGTTTTTAAACAGGGTTTTACCATACCTAACCTGGTGGTAAAACTACCCTGTGACTCAGATTTTATAACAAACTATCAACAATTATAAATTCAATACTAATTTAATGAGTTCAAGTGTCCCAAAATAGTGCATATATAGGAAAGTATTAATTTCATTTCAATATTTAATTTTGGATATAATTCAGCAATAAAATATATCAATTTTAATTTTAGCACAAGCATATCATATACAGTAGTTAACTATAAAATATGCTGTAGTTATATAGTTAAACAGCAGGATTCTTAATATACAAAATTATATATATATATATATATATATATATATATATATATATATATATATATATATATATATATATATATATATATATATATATATATATATATATATATATATATTAGCCAACTCCCCATCCCTGGTTTTAATTCAAATGTGTTAATCTGACAGCAAGTACTTTGTAAAATGAAATAATCTTCCTGAATTACCAGATTACAAGAACTAGATTTTCCTTGAACCAAATCCGTTAGCATTAGTTTCTGGATTCTTATACTCTTTCAACAAATTAATTTAAAAGAGAAACTGTACAATGTCTAAGAATTTAAGTCCAGTTTTTGTCTTACAACCCCCCAAAATAATGACGGGTTCAAAAGATTACAAATACTTAAAGATAACATGGCCCAGTGTACATTAATGATTAGCACCAATTCAAAAGTTGATATTAAATAATCAAAGGAATGTACTTTAAATAGACTAGCAACATTATTTTCTACACTTCTATGAACACAATTAATTAATTAATTATCAGTAATTAAGAGAGAACTAGAATGCATTGATAAACTTTTGCTATAAAAATTAAATTTATAGAATTTGATTAAGTTAACTGAATTAAAAAAAAAATAAAAAAATTATATAATGTAAAACCAATTATATTGTTAAGTGAAATCTATTTGCTTAAGTAAATATCAATATTATAATTTATATAATGAATAATTTTATTAAACTTACTTTCCTAAGTCATAACAGCATTTTGCCATCAAATATTTCAGCTGCGGACTGTTATAGCCATGCATACGAAGAATACTATAAGCACGATTTGGTTTCCCAGATCTGTAATACGCTGTTGCAAGTAAATGAAGAGCTTCCTCCGAATCAACTGTTTAAAAACAAGAATATGAAATTGTCATTAACCCAGAATAATAAACTAATTTTTAATTAATCCTTAATAACAAACTCACCTTCAGCTAAGAGTCTTTCTGCAAGGAAAGTGGCATCAATGTATGCATAATGATTGAGACAATGCCAAATAGCAGCCTGAAAAATTTAAAAGATTTAAAAAATTTATATTGGAATAAGTAATAGCTATATGTTTTATTTACCTAAAATATCAATTGCATATAAGAAATATATAGCAAAGAGTATATATAAGATATATATATATATATACATATATTATTATATTATTACGTATATATATATATTAGTTATTATATATATATGTTATTATTGCTGTTATTATTATTGAAGAAGGTTGATATATATATATATTATTATACATATATGTATATATTATATATATTATTACATATATATATTATTATGCTATATATATTATTATATATATATATAGTTATTATATTATTATTATACTAATTCCGTATATTATATATACATATATATACATATATATTATTATAAGTTGTTATTACTATACACATATATATATATATATATATTTATTGGCTATTTATAGTTTATGTTGTTACTGTATATTATTACATATATATTATATATATGAGCACATTTTATAGGGTGTTATATATATATATATATATATTAAGGTTACATATATACCGTATATATATATATATATTATATATATATATATATATATATATATATATATATATATATATATATATATATGTTGTTATATATATATATATATATATATATATATATATATATATAGTGTAATATATATATATATAAATATATATATATATATATATATATATATATATATATATATATATATATATATATATATATTATAAAGAGGCCTAAAACCAATTAAAATGTTAAAGAAAATTATACCTTAAAAATGCATCCACATTATACAACCATAAATATTTTACTTTATCTCTTACACTAATGCCACCATCACCACCACTCATGGGAAAAGCCTTATTTGAGGAAGGGGACATTAAAGGAATAGAACAAAAACCCATCCTAGCCCAATCTAACGCAGGGAACATAAAAGAAGCAGAAGAAAGGAAGCCAACCTTAACATAACCTAGAAAAGGGAACGCTAAAGTAATAAAAACCCACACAAAACCCAAATACAGGGAATATTTAAAGAATAGAAAAACAGAAACCCACCCAATCCCAACCTAACACGGACATTTTATGTGGGAGCAAACACAATCTTTAAAGTGAGGAAGGTTAAACCCAGAATGAAAATCAGATGGCAAAAAATTACACAAAACACCTGCAACTGGATAGAATGTACCACAGTGAACAAGCCTGGAATTGCCAATCTGAACACAAAATCGAAGGGTGGAGTAGAATATGAATAGATGGTAGAAAGAGAGAATGAGAAACACCATTATTGATAGTCTCAAAAGATAAATGATAATCATCTACAACTGCTGCTATAGAACCAGAAAGGAAATCCGAAAGATATGGAAAGATACTAAAAGTGGGATGCTTATAAGTGTTAAACACCAAAATCTTGTGCTGGACGTATTTGAAAGCATCTCAATTGTCCAGTGATAAAACAAAAGATTCACCAAAATTCTCAAGAGCAGAAAAACATGTTAAAAGCGAGGGAAGATTATTATCAAACAGCCAAATGATCCTTACAGAAGTCAAACTGACAATCTGAGGTAAAATTAAAAGAATTAAGGGAAGATTTCATTTTAAAACTAACTTCAAAAATCAATTAAAAATTCCAGAAATTTCCTGAATATTGATCTAATATGATTCAAACCAATGGCAAAATGTAGTATTTGGTGAACTCTAAAACAATAATTTTGAGAATTTTTGTTTCAATATCCATTTGTTTTTTGCCATTTCAAGTACATTTTAAAAAATAACTTGAAACTTGGACAAACCAAAGATTGGTATATTATCTGAAAAATTATTATTGGTATTGTTGATACATCTTGGAAAATACAAAAGTTAAACCAATGACAAAAAATGTTCGTAACAAAATATCAAATGAAAAATTTATAATTTTTTTTTGCTTATCCAATCAATATGAAATTTTCAGCGCATATGAAGTTAAATATCGTAAGGAGAAAGGGTAAGAAAGAAATATAGCTATATCTATTTTTGAAGCTTTCTGGTATGTAGCTATATAGGTTACAAAATTCATCTATTATACCGCTCATATAAACTTGAAAGCCTAAAAAAATTTAATTATAAAATTTTTGAAAATAGCATTTCACAATTTTACGATTAATGAATCTCAAATATGTGCTTAGTAGCTTTAAATGCAGTTGGCTTATATATATTGTAATGACCAAAAATTTACAGCGTTCTTTTTCTCTTCTACAGATTAAGTATTTCTAAAACGTTTTTAAAGTTAAAGTAGTAGGCACTCAAAACTAAAACATAAAATTTTATTATTTAAATTCAGTATTTTTTTGTACCTTTCTAAAGACTTTAACAAAAGTGCTATTCACTATCCTATACTCCTATTTGGATTAACAATATACCAATTTCCAAGTAAGCCTTTTATAGTATATAATGATTCCTTTGCTAAAATTGTCCAATAATTAGTGATAAAAATCAGCCTTATATTTTGTTAAAAATAAAACTTAATAGTTCTAAATTATCTTCTTAGTTACCAATGAGCCTTAATTGGTTTGAAGACTACTTGTCCTAGAAAGCAGCCTAAGTGTCCTCCAGCACATCTGGAGGTAGGTTATAATATATATATTATTAAAACAAAACTAAATTAAAATAGATGAACCTGTTAATAATCATGAAATAAAATAATTCCTCTCTCAATACACTCTATAACACCTTCCTTCTTTTTCTTTTCTTCTCTTTTTAGGAACGGGCCAGGGAGCCCATCTATCGACCTATCAACCACAATCCAAAAACGGGATAGGGAGCCCATTTTTATCAAAAAAAACTCTATTCAACATTTAGGAACAGGCCTGGGAGCCCATTCTACTGACCACAAAACATCTTTTTAGAACGAACTAGGGAGCCCATTATATAAAAAATTTACTTGTAATCCAATTGGAGCCAAGAACTTCCTCGATAGAAACCAACAACTCTCTGTAAATACCCATAACAAAACCCCTTAAAAATTTAATTAAAAAGAATAATAAACCTAATCTACATTTTTACTTTAAAGTGTGTTGTGTTCAAAAGTTTGAAAGGGGAATGGCTCCATATCTGTTTGCGCATTGCCTGGGTATCTACATGGGTGAATGATTGGGAAGGGATAATTAAAATATACTGAAATTGAATTAAATATATATATGTTATATATATAAGGATCATTGTAATATAGTTAGCATATATATATATATATATATATATATATATATATATATATATATATATATATATATATATATATATATATATATATATATATTTAAATTTATAAGAAACATTATATATTATTATATTCCTAGAGACCTCTATTATATTTAAAGTTTTCCATTGAAGTTAAACTTCTCAACTAAAGAAATTAAATTGCTAAATTGTTTTCAGTTATATTTAACATTTGACTTTAATTGAATTTAATTGTAAATATATTGTTTTAAATATACGCCACTAAAAAGTAATTTTTAATAACCAAACCTGAGTATAGCAAATTCTTAAAAGTGATAACTATACTGGAAATAGCAAACAGCTATAAGGTAATTTCCTACATCTCTATTATATTATTGCTTTATTGCTTTGCACATTTATTATCAAATTTTTTTGACATGTACAACCCTGTTATGATTATCCCCCTTATTATACATTGATCGCATGTTCTAGTCCGCTGCTTTTTCTATGTTTTCTATGTGGTGTCCCATTGCATGTAATTTAATGAGATCTCTTTGCCTTGCTTGAGCACCAACATTCAAAATTTCAACCTCATTCCCAAATTGTTGTAAAAATTCTATGGTAGCAATACGAGCCACGGGTATGTCTACGTCACATGGAGTTAACATCTACAGCAACTACAAACACAAGTAGGTGTTCTAAACACGACAATCTCTAATCTCTAATTTAATCAATATAATTCATTTAATTCTAACTCCCATTTTTTCCCAATTTAATCCATTTATTTCTATTAAATTTTATTTTTATATATATATATATATATATATATAGCCAGACAAATAAGAAAGGTGTATATATATATATATATATATATATATATATGTTATATATATATAAATATTTTTTTTTATATATATATTTATTATATATATATATATATATATATATATATATATATATATATATATATATATATATATATATATATATATATATATATATCATCCCATGTCAAATGGACCAATCCTCCCCACTCGACCATCTTCAATTCTAATAAAATTTGGTACATATGTTTCTATGCAATAGACACTAAGATCCACCAATTTTTAGGACATAGACCCATTTCCCAAAGAAATAGGGACCCTTGAGTCCCTCTCCTCCCCCCACACACACAACAAAATGTTGAAATTGTCAAATGCATTTAATCATTTTTCTCCTTTTCAGTAATTATATACAGATGTAAACTATAGAAAAGAAATTATTAGTATATATATATATAATATTTGTTTATAATTTATAAAAAAGTAAAATAAGATTAACATATAATAAAGAAATAATATTTAAACAATATTAAGAATATACAACAACAAAAAAGGAATAAAAGATGAAAAAAAGTACAAAAGGAAAATACAAGAATTGATGAAAATGTCATATAACCAAAATAGACAACACTCAAAATTCAACCTGAGACAACAGAAAGGGGAACATCTTTAACTCTACTAAAAAAGGTGACTAAAAATTACTTCATTTTAAACATTTTATAAACAAATTAATTTTATATACTAAACAAACAAAATGAAAAAAGAAGAAGAAACGGCAAAGGAAATTTTATCAATAACAATGGATAAGCTAACTAACATGATAAAGGAACTAATGGATATTAAAGAAAAAAGAGAAACAAATGAAGAAAGAAAAATGACTTTAATAATACCTAAATTTAGTGGAAAAAAGGAAGAATCTTTTGAGGAATACTTATTTAAGTTAAAAGTATGGAGAGAAGTGTCTCAAGAAAAAGAAAAACTAAAATAGCACAAATAATAGGAGGTTTAGCAGGAGAACCACTAGAAGTAATTATGTCTTTAAAGGAAGAAGAAATATGACAGAAAATGGAGTAGAATTAATTATAAATACATTAAAAGAAAGATATAGTAGAAACAAAGAACAAGAAAGTTATCTTAAAGTACAAACATTGTTGAATATGCAACAAAGGAAAGGAGAATCTTTCAGAGAATATGTAGCAAGGTATGATAAAGCAAAAAGAGATTGTGAAAAACTGGATGATATTAAAATAAGTGAAAAGGTACATTCATATCTATTGATTAGTAATTCTAATATGAAAGACATGGAAAGAAAGCTAATTATAAATAAGATTGAAGGAATTAAACAAATATTTTTCTAACAACTAAAGAATCAATTGTAAATATGATGGAATCAGTATGTGAAATCATAGAAAAAGAAGGCAATAAAAATGAAAATTGGTATAATAAAAATAAATTCTGTACAATATGTAAATACAATAATCATAACACTGATGAATGTTATTGGAGAGAAAGAACATTTAATTTAAATAAATGTAGTATTTGAAAACGTAATAATCATAAAACCAAAGATTGCTAATGGAATGAAAAATATAATAATGTGTGTTAGAAATGTAAAAAGGAAGGGCACTTAATGAAAAATTGTACAGAAAATGAAATAATAGAAGAGAAAAATAATAAAACTATATTTTTCATAGAAAGAAATAATGAAAAACTATATTTGGAAAAAATTAACTCCATTATTAATACAGAAAAAGAAGAAAGAATAAATAATTTAGAAGAATTGGAAGAAAGAAAAATAAATAGAACATTTTTCAATAATAATGAATATAATGATACTAAAGAAATTAAATATCAAAAAAGATGTAATGTCTATTATAGATACAGGAAGTGCAGAGACAGTAATAGGAGAATTGGGATTAACAAAATTGATTAGTGGATTAACTGATGAGGAATTACAATATATAAAAGACACACAAAAATTTAAAAATGGTTGTTTTGTATTTGGAAAACAGAATATAAAATATTAAAAGAAATATTATTGCCTTGTAACATCAAAGGAAAGAGTTTTGATTTAAAAATCAATGTAATAGAGGATGACATACCTTTATTACTTGGTAAATCAGCTATGAAAAGAATGAAATTAAAGATTAATATTGAAGATGGAACTGTTGGATATTTGTGATTTGAATCTACAGAAAGTACAGACCTTGATAATGAAGGAGGACATTCCTGCATACTGTTGAATAGAAAAACAAAAGAAAACATGTTGGATTAGTCAATTTAAAAGAAAATTGGATAAAAGAAAAAAATAGAAAAGAAAATTGAAAAGCTACATAGACAATTTGCTCATTGTGGAATAGAAAATTATTTAAAACAATAAAATGCCAATGAAAAACAAATAAGAAAGAAGAAGATTTTTGGAATAATGTAAGAAAAGAATTGGGAGCAAATTGTGAGAGAATGTGAAATATGTAAAATATAAGAAAACTCCACCAAGACCTGTAGTAGGTTTACCATTAGCAAATAAATTTAATGAAATAATTCAGTTAGATGTGGGAGAATTTGAGAGTAATAAATTTTTAGTAATAATAGACCATGCAACAAGATATACTCAAGCAGTATGGTTAAAAAATAAAACAAGTAAAGAAATCATAGAAAGATTAATTGAAAAATGGATTATATATTTTGAAGTCCTAATAGTATTATGTCTGATGCTGGAAGAGAATTTAAAAATGAAGATATGGAAACTTTTACTGCAAAAATAAAATTAATATCAGATTAATGAGTACAGCGGCAGAAAGCCTGTCCATGGAGTAATGGTTTATGTGAAAAGGTAGTAGGGTTACTTAAGGAATCATTATATAAGTTAAAACAAGAAGGACATGATAGAAAAAATAGTATAGCATGGGCAATTTTTGCTAAAAATGGACTAACAAATTATTTGGGATATGCACCTAATCAACTTGTTTTTGGAAGAAACATAGGAATACCAAACATAGTAGATTCTGATAATATAATAATAAGTGAAAAGAGAGATACTGATGACATGATTAAAGAATTATTAGAAACAATAGAACATGCTAGAAAAATACATATAGAAAATGAAAGCTCAGAGAAAATAAAATGTGCATTGAGAAGTCAAATAAGAGAACACATGTCAAAAAATATAAATATAGGTGAAGAAGTATATTACAAAAGAAATATTGATAAAGAATGGAGAGGACCAGCTAAAATAATGTGTAGACGGAAAAACCATCATAGTAAAACATGGAGGTACTTTAAGATCTGTATCAAAAGTTCATTCAACAAGAATTCAAAAATGTAGATTAAAAGATAATAACAAAGAACTTGAAGATAAAGAAGATGAAAAGGATGAATATGAGGAAGAAAGAAATGAAAACATAATAGATGATTTAAATGAGAATGGTAGTGATACAGAAGAAATAATATGGTCAAATATTATGGATGATGAAACTGATAATGAAAAGGAAAATCAAACTGAAGAAGAAGAAGAAATGACATCAATTGATGAATATGAAGAAATTGATCCAAAAAATGTGAAAACTGGTAAATACTATGAAATGAAATTAAAGAATAATGAAGATATATTAAATTGTTATGTTATCAGTAGAGCTGGCAAAGCAACTAGTAAAAAATATAATAAATGTTATAACATACGCAATTTGAATACAAATAGAATATATGATATAGATTTAAAAGAATTTGGAAAAATATATGAATTAGATGTAATTGAAAATGAAGAAAATAGCGAAGAAGAATCGTTGGATGTGAGCAATGAAAAAATAGATGAAGTGGATAGTGAAGATGAAGATGAGGAAGTAAATCAGAGTTATTATAATCATTCTAATGAAGAAATTAAACAAGCTAAAATAGCAGAAATAGAAAATTGGAAGAAGAACATGGTTTTTGAAGAAGTAACTGATAAAGGTGAAAGAGCAATTAATGTAAGATGGGTAATTAGTAAAAAATTATTGCAGAATAACAAGAAAAATTTAAAGCTAGATTGGTAGCTAAAGGATATGAAGAAACAGTGGAAGAAAAACAGATGCACCAACTGTTTCATCTGAAGCAATGAAAATGATACTAACTATAGCTCAGGAAAAGAAATGGAAAATAAATGCTATGGATATCTCAGCAGCATACTTGCAAGGAGATATAATAACAAGAAAAGTATATCTAAAACCACCACCAGAATTTGATAATGATAACTATGGAAATTGAATAAAACCGTATATGGTTTACAAGATGCTGCTATGATGTGGTATTTATCATTGAAAAGACAATTACTTAAGTTAGGTCTAAGACAAAGCAAAATGGAACCTGCACTCATTGGCAAGGAAAGATTCAAATGGTAATACTCCATGACGCCAAGTGTACACATGTAGATGATATTTCTATGGGTAGGAAGTAAAAAATTTGAAAGCAATATATCAAACAAATTAAAAACATTTTTGAAATAGAGAAAGTAGTTCAGAATCACTTAAATATTTAGAGTTCACTATGTCAGAAAGAAAACATGATAATGATGGAGCAAAATAGTTAGACTGGGAGAAGATTAAAATTAATGAAATAAAACAAAAGAAAATAGGAAAACTTAATATAAGAGAAGTAAAAGAATACCTATCAGCAATTAATAGGAAAACTAAATTGAAGGCAAGAAATACAAGACCAGATTTATCTTATATAGTTAGTAAAATGAGTAAAGGAGAAAAAGAACTGTGTATGAAAGATTATAAAGAACTACATAGATTGATAAAAAAATACAGAAATGAATTAAATATCATACAAATAAATAATGATAAAATTGAAAAATTCATAACATATTGTGATTCATCATTTGCCAATAGAGAGGGAGATAAAACACAACTAGGTTGTATTATTTTTGCTGTGGATAAAAAAGGAAAAATGATACCCATAATGTGGAAATCAAATAAATCAAAGAAAGTTAACCATTCAGTTATACAAGCAGAGGCAAATAGTTTGCTTGAAGGTATAGAACAATCGTTGTACATACAAAGAATGTGGGAAGAAATTACTAATAAGAATATACCTTTAATTTTGAGAACCGATAGTAAGACACTTGTAGATACTCTAATGTCAGAAAGACAATCAAAAATTAAAAGCATGAGAATCATAATTTCAGCAATAAGAGAATATTTAGATAATCAAGAAATACAAAAATAGAATAATGGGTGAATAGTAATGATCAATTGTTGATATATTCACCAAAGAATTACATAATAAAAATGAAATGTAATTCCAAAATGAAGAATGAATATGAGAATGGAACAGCAATAAGAACTTCTTCAAATGTAGATGTTTAAACAAATTTTGAAGAAGCAGAGAGGGGGAAGAATGATAAATGCATTTAATCATTTTTCCTTTTCAGTAATTATATACAGATGTAAACTATAGAAAAGAAATTATTAGTATATACATATAATATTTGTTTATAATTTATAAAAAAAAAAAATAAGATTAACATATAATAAAGAAATAATATTTAAACAATATTAAGAATATACAACAACAAAGGAATAAAAGATGAAAAAAGTACAAAAGGAAAATACAAGAATTGATGAAAATGTCATATAACCAAAATAGACAACACTCAAAATTCAACCTGAGACAAGAAGAAAGGGGAACATCTTTAACTCTACTATAAGAGGTGACTAAAAATTACTTCACTTTAAACATATATATATATATATATATATATATATATATATATATATATATATATATATAGTATATATATATATATATATATATATATATATATATATATATATATATATATATATATATATATATATATATATCATCCCATGTCAAATGGACCAATCCTCCCCACTCGACCATCTTCAATTCTAATAAAATTTGGTACATATGTTTCTATGCAATAGACCCTAAGATCTGCCAAATTTTTGGACATAGGACCCATTTCCCAAAGAAATAGGGACCCTTGAGTCCCCCTCTCCTCCCCCACACACACAACAAAATGTTGAAATTGTCAAATAAACACAAATCATCAAATTTGAGTTAATTTCGAGAAAACTATTAAAGTGGAAGTTATGAAAACGCATCGATATACAGATGTTTGTCCATTAAACAATCTGAAGAAGTTTAAAGGGTGAAAGATGCTTAGTCTTTTAGCAAATTAAAAGCAGTCAGGAAAAAATGCAGTTTAAAAAAATTGACTGAAATGTGATGTGCCACAGAGTTTCAGAGCAAAACATTTTCAAGGATTCATACTTTAACAGTTTTGATAAACAGTTGCATTTTATTAGCTTGTAAAAGTTCAAGCTAATAATACCCATAATACCTTCTTTTATGAGACTATAGCCTAATCAAAGCCCACAAATTTTTTTTTACCAAATTTACCTATTTTTGAACTAACATTGCAGAAATATATCACAAACAATTTTCTTGATTTTATCATCATTAGAAAGAGCACATTTTTCTCTATCAGTTCATACTAGTTTATGTTTAGTATCTTTTGAAATAAGATTATAAAATTTGGTAAATATTTCATACATCATCATCTTATAACACAACTTCTATTATTACACAAATATATGTTCATCTCATTATAGTTATGTCATTGGAATATTTCTGTCATTAAACTGTGTTAAACACATTTAAGTCCACTCTATTGTTTG
>JABUQX010145444.1:0-19863 GCA_015478945.1 Trachelipus rathkii
TCCATCCAAGTCCCACTAACTTAATTTTACATAGAACAACGCATAATGATGAAATAATCCCATTTCTAAACACCTCACTGATTTAACATCAACATATACTTCAACATCTTCTTCTGAAACACTAATCATATTTGTCACTTCGATACCATCTCTACCTACACCAACTCTAGTAACTTTTATGGATACTCTTGTGTTTAAAGAAAGTATTACTTACACACACCTCTCTCCTCACAAGAAATCCATCACCTTCCTACCATTCTCACATTTTCTCCTGACACCCAAAACCACCTGTTATATCATCCTTTTTGATCATATATATATATATATATATATATATATATATATATATATATATATATATATATATATATATATATATATATATATATATATATATATATATATAATATATATATATATACATATATATAAATATATATATATAAAAAATATATAAAATCCGTATTAATAGTCAATATTTAGGCCTAAAAGGGGTATTGGTAATACTGTATAATTTAAAACATCTTTAATATAAATAAAAAGAGGTAATTTTAAAAAAAAAAAAAAAAACATTTTGTTTTAAAAAAAACGTGTTTTTTTAAAAAAAAAACAAATTAAAAAAAACCGTTTTTTCACAACCCTATATATATATATATATATATATATATATATATATATATATATATATATATATATATATATATATATATATATATATATATATATATATATATATATATATATTATATATATATTTATATATATATATATATATATATATATATATATATATATATATATATATATATATATATATATATACTATATATATATATATATATATATATATATATATATATATATATACTCATATATATATATATATTACCATGGAATACATAGTTCATTTCAAACTGGCTCGTAAGCCAGTGAGTAGTTAAAGAAATAAATGACTCGTTTGAATATTTAGCTATCCATATATCTGTAGTAGATGATATCTGATCAGCCTTAGATAATATCTCGAATACTACTTATCTCAATTGGTGTATGAAGTTAAGGCCACACCAGCATTCTAAAAAAGATATTTACCTTAATTACTGGAAATATATTTTAGTTTAAGACAACAACTTCTGATCCCTGCTCTTAATTAATTAGCCAAGTGATTGTGAATGGCTGGTTGCTCATTGCTTTATTATATTGTGAAGAATTGCCTGTGATTTGGGGTCATTGATATGGCAGCGTGCCGAGTACCATCAGTTCCACTTACTGTTTCACGGCTTCGAATTTCGCTATTTGGGTGTCAGTGTTCTAGAAATGCAGGATTCTCCTTTTACTATCCAAATTTTTTATTTCATTTTCTCTTCGGTGATGATTTTCCATATGTTTTTGATGAAGTAGCGTTGTATTAAATGTTTTGGTGAACTACCTAGTTTTATTTTTTTTTTGGCACTTTTACCCTCTATTAAAGATTTTGTAACATTTATTAATAATAAAAGAACTTAGAGGAATGATGGCATTTTAAAAACAATTTTGAGATGGCACAAACAGTAGAGCGATGAGTCATGGCAACCATAGGATTTTCAGATCTAGTTCGGACTGGTAAAAATGCCTAAGTAATTCCCCTCCATGAATAGGGTAATGTCCGTGAATTTAGAACTTTAAAAAAAAAAAAAAAAACCAAACAAACAAACACTCACACAGTCTATTCTGACACCGATTCTGCTAGCCATTTGCAAAGACGGTTCATAGCATCTTTAATTTCCTCAACATCCCTTTTCAAAAGGTGCTGCCTTTCTCTTTTGACGAAGGGTACCCTTGGCTATTCCCCTCCCCTACCATTTGCTTGGCTCTGACATCTCTCTCAAATCTAGCCATCCTGCTGCCCTGTTAAAGCATCATTCCTGTCTCATGCTGCAGTCAAGATGAATTTACTCCAGTGTTTTCAGGCAAACCCAAAACTAAGGGAGTGTGTGCATCTGCAGTCCTTTCTGACCGCAACCTCTCCCATACCTTCCCCCTTGGTGCTTCAATTTGCAGAATTAATGGCTGCAATGATTGCCCTTTCTCGAATTCTAATTCTTAACAAGATCACTCATATGTCGTTTATTCAGATTCATCAGCGCTACAAGCGCTTAAAACCTTATTCTAACGCAATGACCTCAGCTGTATGATGGCTGACTTCTCTTCCCATAAAAACAAATTATTTTATGTTGGACTCCCTGCAAGGGTGGCTTAGCAACGAAATCACTGACAGAGGCCAAAATGGCCACCTCTCTTCTCGGAGTTGTTCAGGTACCTCCCGGATGCCATTCGACAAGGGCGCCTCCATCAGGTTACTATCCTGCTCTCCGACGGGCTTTCGATCTTGTTGGCAAGTGCTGGACGAGTGATCGGCAGGGAAGGAAACTCAGAAACCTCCAGCCGGAACATCGGTGGTGGTTTCCTCACCGACAAAAGCGCTTGTGCGAGGTGATACTTGCACGCCTCCGTGGCACACTAATATCACTCTGATCTCATATGTGCGAGGGCCTCTCCATTTTGCAAAGTACGCGTCTTCCCACGTGTGCTAACTCATATCTTCATTGGATGTTCCCATCTGGACCCTATTTGTCTGTATGCCTGCTGGTGTATACCTTCTAAAGATTATCCCATATCTTATGGAATCTTCCCACTTTATGTGCCTGTTTGCATCTTTGAAGTGAATATTCTTTAAAGATTTGATTTTGTTATGTAAATGTAAGACTATTAACAATGCAAGAATAAAATTTTATTTAGTTTTATTCTTTGACTAACTAAGATTTTCATTCACTAATCAAATCTTCCTTTGGATTAAAACATATATATGACAAGAGACCCTCCCATGGTACAGTTTTCAACAAGTGTGGCCCTTTTCAATGCGACCAGTAAAGTGATTCTGTATACTAACTCAAAAAAAAAAAAAAATATATATATATATATATATATATATATATATATATATATATATATATATATATATATATATATATATATATATATATATATATATATATATATCTCTTTCTTTCTTTCTTTGTCACGCGCTATATTTACTTTGGGTGGGGTAGGTGCTATTCCTGGCATCGGAAAAAGCAGTAAGGAGAACATGACAAACGTGAAAAGAAGCCCAGCCTTACCGCCCCCTCTGTACCATTAGTGGTGAGCTCCGTCACAGACAGAAAGAAATACTGAGGCATCGCCGGAACGCGACGGACCCTCACTGATGGTAAATCGACAATGTAAGGGTTCGTCATGGCCGTGGATACAACCATGCCTATACAAAAGCCCCGCCATTCTCTCATCACGCACCTTCATTCTCGCCTCCAAACTCATTTCTCTCCTTCAGACATTCTTTGTTCTCGACTCAATCCACTTTTCTTTCGGTCTCCCAGCCAGTCCGTTCCCAACACACTCACTATATCCGGCAACAACCATTTCATTCATCCTTTCCACATGACCAAACCATCTCAACATACTTTCATTTATTCTCTCATTTACCCTTCTTCACACCACACTCTAATACGTTCATTAAATATATATATATATATATATATATATATATATATATATATATATATATATATATATATATATATATATATATATATATATATATATATATATATATATATATATATATATATGATTATATATATATATATATATATATATATATATATATATTATATAACTGTCATCGAGTGTAGACGCAGTGGAAACTAGAAGGGAGGGAAAAAGGGAAGCATTAAAAGAAAGATTCAGAAGAATATGGAAAATCATGGAGAGTTATATATGAGAAGGAAACTACTATTAAAAACTCTGGGAATTACATTTTAAGAAGAGAAAGTACTTTAATGTTTTAAAGTTTCAGTAACTATAAAAAAAAGTTATATTAATGATTCGGAATTTCAAAATTTTAAGAGTTTATTTTTAAATTATTTTCATTTTAAATTTTGACATGGAGAAGCAACATTTCTTTCGACTACATTTCTTTTAATTATTTTGAATGAAATGCAAGAATTATCAAAATTAATTAAGAAACTTACTAAATTTAAATACTTAGATGACTGCAGTTTATAGTGGATGAGTCAAAGGAAAGAAAATATATCCATTCTGATAGCCCGATAGCAGAATGAAAACCCCTTCTATCAGATGTTTGTTTTTCGTGAATATCCCAATAAAAGTTTGAAAACTTACCAGCCACCAACACCATGCAGATATGCGGGATATAGTGTTTTATATAAACTAAATAAATAAATAAATAAATAATATATATATATATATATATATATATATATATATATATATATATATATATATATATATATATATATATATTCTATATATAACTCTTTCTCAATATATATATATATATATATATATATATACTATATATATATATGCCTCTTCTCTCTCCCTATATAAATATTTCAATAACAGGTGTATGCCTAACAATTTCAGGTATCCAAATTTATAAGCAAAAGATCAAAGCAGACTTTCTATAAATGGTTGGTTTCACATTGCTCTCCTGTAGTCTACCCTCAGAGGCCTATCTCTTAAAATCTCCAGTTTTTTATACTTCTGGTGAGAGTGAAGGTTAGTATAATATTAGTACCAAATGATAAATCAGCGGATGTGATTTTGCCTATCTAAATGTTTAAATTTTTATATATTTTTTGCATATTAGAGAATTAGAGGTGAAGGTGGTGGCAGGAAATGATGTTGAATGATGGAGAATGGATATAATTGGAGGTGCCCTATTATATGCGGATGATTTGGTTTTGTGTGGTGAATCTGAAGAGAGTTTGAGAGGATTGATAGAGGGATTTGGCAGGGTGTAAAGGAGGTTGAAAATAAACGTAGATAAGAGTAAGTTATGCCTGTACCGCCCTCTCCTAAGTGTGAATATGTTAGATGGTGAGCAGCTGGAACAAGTGTCTGAGTTTAAATATTTAGGATATATGTTGGATGAAAAGGGGACGGATGATGCAGAGTGTAGTAGGAAAGTTGTGAATGGCAGGAAGGTGGCTGGTGCAATTAAATCGTTGGTGAATGTTAAGGGACTAAGTCTTGAGTGCACTAGGGTCTTACATGAGAGTATGTTGTTACCGGTGTTAATGTATGGTAGTGAGACTATGGTCTGAAATAAGAGGTATAGATCTAAAGTTCAACGTGTTCAGATGGACAATCTTAGGGGCGTGTTAGGTGTGAAAGAATTGATAAAATGAGGAATGAAGGCATTAGAGAGTTGTGTGGTGTGAAGAAGGGGAAAATATGAGAGAAGAAAAGCAGTACACTGAGACGTTGAGGTCATATGGAAAGAATGAATGACAGTCGGTTGGTTAAGCGGATGTATAGTGGTGAGTGTGTTGGGAATCGACTGGCTGGGAGACCGAAGTAAAAGTGGATAGAGTCAGTGAACGAATGTCTGAAGGAGAGAGGTGTGAGTTTGACAAAGGCGAGAATAAAGGTGCATAATAGGAGTGCATGGTGGGGTTTTGTGAGGGGGTATGGTTGTGACCCACCTGGGCTAAGCTATGAACCCTACACTTGGCGATATGCCATAGTGAAGGGTCCGTCGCGGTCCCGTGAAGCTCTAGGGTGGATTTTCTGACTGCGACGAGTTCTCACTAATAGGTAATAGGTATAGAGAGGGCGGTGGTAAGGCTGGGCTTTCTTTTCGACTTTTGTCATATTCTTCTACTACTTGTATTTTCCGATGCATGTCACGCGCCTTACCCCCAGTCTTGGGGAGGAAGAAGGAAGATAATAATAATAATAATATATATATATATATATATATATATATATATATATATATATATATATATATATATATATATATATATATATATATATATATATATATATATATATAAATTTTTGTTTTTTATATATATATATATATATATTTACTATATACATATATTTAGAATCGACATAATTATTTATATATATATATGTATATAAAGAAGGAAGATAGATAATAAGTCTGATAATATATATATATATATATATATATATATATATATATATATCAGGTGTAGTTTATTTTGTAATTAATTTTCTTTTCAAAATACTTTGAAGTTTAAGTTTTATATCCTGTTCAGTTCTGTTGACTAGTTTTATTATTAAATTATAATTAGGTAATTTTAAATTTGCACAATTACTTTTTATTTATTTTATTATTATTATTATTATTATTATTATTATTATTATTATTAGTGTCATTGAGAAAGGATGAGTAAAACTTATGTAATAAATTATTGGTGATTTTGTCGTTTCATACGTACCATTTCCATTCTGATATTTTCCCATGCATACGATTATATAGGGTTGTTGCAATGTTTTGTAAGCATGCAATTATGCCAAAAATTTGTCACCGAGTCATACCTGAAAATTCTCAGTAAATTTGTTGTATATATTCTGAACACCTTTGCACAACTAAGTTTGTTCTACCAAATTGTTAGTAACATTTTGATGAGCATTGTGTGATATCACCTTATCCAAAGTTGTTGGAAAGAACACTCATTTCTTTGTTTTCCCATTCTCATTTTTCGTGTTCTTAAAAGACCTTACTTTACTGAGTTCTTTATTATATTTTAGTTATATTTACCAAGTTTATTTCAATTTTTAAAGAAATGGGCATTTAAACTAATTTAATTTGCAAAGTATGTTATTATTTAAGTTATGTTTATGTCTACATCTCTCCGAGTTTATTTTTTTTTGTGGTAATTTTAGTTACTGTTCTACAGGAAAATATTTTATATACGTGGATAAGTCCTTTGTACTTGGATCAGACAACGCAAGCACAAGTCCGAAATGAATTTCAAGAAAAATCTGAAATCCAGTTGTCAGATTTCTTGAAAAAGAAAAAATATGATCTTTTATGTGAAGCTCTGTCAAAGGAAGACCTGCGATGGAGGTGGGTTGGTCCACCAAATAAAAGACTTTTTGAGGTTTGTCAATCATGTTAAATTTTTAAAAAGAATACATTGAATAAATTTTTATTACTTGTTTGTAATTAGAGTCCATGTTATTTTAAATAAATCATAAAGCGTTTTAATGAAGTTCATATGAAATATTTAGTCAAAATAAAATTTAGGGATTTTTTTTTTTCATTTCAACTTTGAAAATATTTTTATTTAAAAAAAAAAAAAGGTAGTCAGTAAGAAAAATGTTCCAGACATTGTTTCGGAGTACTTGACATTAATGCAGTCAGATGCGATGTTTTTAATCCTATCTCAACTGACGGGTCTGGAATTGCATCATTTGGCCCCAAAAGATGAAGATGAAGATGAAGAGGAGGACGAAACTTCAGAGAAATCCGATAATGAAGGTGATGAAAAGAAGTCTAAATCTAACTCTAATAAAAACCTCTCAAGAATAGATAAAGGAAGCAATACCAAAAAACGTAAAAATAAATCTCTGCAAAACGATACGAAAAAACGTAAATTAGGTTCCCAGTCAAAAGAAAAGGGAATTAAACCGTATTGCGGTGTTGGGGGTTTGCTGGACGATGGTTGGGAAAGCGACATAGATTCTGATTTTGCTGCTAAACTTCGTCAAAACCAAATGCATAGTAAGTTTCTTTCATACTCTTTAAATTAGTTTTCAAGTCTTTTTGATTTCGTTGCAAATTTCACCATGCAATTATTTTGGATGGATAGTAATTGGCCTTTTTAAAGTGAATCTTTCGAATAAAAATAGTTACAGAAATTTCAAATAGTTAAATAATATAATTTTATTTCCATATTAAAGCCTGAAAAGAGCGGGGCGGGATAGGGGGATGTTACTGTTTAAATAAGCTTTTACATAAAAATTAAAATTGTACGTTTTTTTACATTTTGTTTTCAGTTGAATCAAAAGCAGAAGTAAATTCAGAGGTTCGCCGTTGGCGCTGGGGAGCTTATTCTTTGATGAGAGACGACGACCTTCTAGGCAGAAACAATTTTGTTCTTGATGCCATGATTTATTTTAACAGGTCAAACGACTGGGATGTTGAATTTGGTGGAGAAACTGTTTATGTGGCTGAGGGCGATGGTGAAGAGGTAAGTAGATATTGGCGTAACTAGAAAATTTATGGGAATTTTGTAAGTCATTAATTTTTATTGACTATTCATAATAAATATCTTTATTTGAAATGGTAGATGTAAAGTTTTGAGACAGGCCTGTGCTATAAGTTTGCATATTTCTAGCTGCCTATTTTTTCTTTTACAGTTATTGACTGTAGTTCCAGCGTCAAACTCTTTAGCCCTCGTATACAGAGACAAAAAGACCTTCAGATTTACAAAACATGTTAACGCAAAATGTAAAGACCTCGGAGTGAATTCGGTTTTTCACGAAATCTTTTGTATGTACAGAGAAAATACTAAGTAGTTGTATTAGTTTTATTACCCCATCACATCGAAGAAACATTTCCAAATCAAAACGATATCGTGGATAAGAATTAAAAACTACTTTAGACATTTATTGACATCGTAAAAAAATGTTTACTCAAAAAAATAAATCTTAGAAATTTGTGCAAAAGTCAAACCTAGACAATAAATAAATTATACTCGTTTTTAAATTACTTTGATTCAAAGTGTAAACAACTACCTGTAAACAAATCACTAAAAAGCGAGACAAAGTTTAACCATTGGTTAGTTTTACGACGATTGTGAACATTTTCCATTTTTCTTTTGGTATACTAGCTTACTCTCTCATTGAGTTTTTCACTTTTTTCCCCCTCCTAGTCTCCCTTCCACATCACTTACATTTTACAGAGTTTTGCTCCATTTTTCTTTTTTCTATTCGGACTTGCATGGTATGCTTTCCACAGCAAACATTTTATCACTTTTGGAAGCATTTTCAATTAGCAAAGTGATTTTGATCATTCTTATCTTGTAACGGTATTAGATATGTAAAAAAAAAGAAAAAAAAAATACATGGTTTTGTTTATTTCTACAACTCTAGAGAAAGCATGAAACATTTCAGTTATTTCTCGGGACCTATTTCAATAAATATTCAGCGTTTATATTTATCATTCGTATAATAAAATTTATCCAAGCATGCTATAAAAACAAACTACCAAAAAATTTAAAAAGCTTCTACATGGGTAATTGGACATTTTGTACACTTTTCTTTTTTATTTTTGGTATTATACAAAATATATAGGTAAATGACCAAAGTCCTAATGAAACAATGGACGTTCCATTTTTTTTGTTTAAATTCAATATTGACAAATTCGAATTTTTAAGAGAAATTGCACAATTAGGAGATAACACGAAATCACCGCTGCTAACTTCTTTATGTTACTCCAAATTTATCATTATTACCTTCTTTTACAAAACTTATATTTCTTTGCAAACTATTGCCAGATTTGGGAGGTAATGATTTTTTGCTTCTTTCCCTCAAAGGAACTGAACACGATATATTAAGTCCTTCGTCGCCTTCGTCATCATCATTCCAAGCAACCCCATTTACAGACTTCGATTCGTCTTTTTCATTACATTTTACACTAGTTTTCGTCTTTGAACTTAATTTTTCATCTTTTGTCTTCGTTGACGCCTTAATATAGAGTTTCTTGTATCGTTTTCTTTCTTTTAATTCCTCTTCATACTGTTCGAGTTTGGTTTGTCTTACCAACTTCCTTTTCTTGTCTTTTACCTGATTTGATGCAACGGCGCCTGAAAAAAATATGAATGCTATAATATTAATAAAATATTTTCACAACACAAAAAATTCTATGTAAGTAAATCGGGATAGAACGAAATGCAGAAATAAGCAAAACTGACCTAGTAGTTATTAATCGGCCTCAACCTAGAGGGAAATTATCTTCTCTTCTGCATGATTTACTACAATTAATAATCAAAGAAATTTAGTTACCATTAAAATTAACTTTTTGTGTGTGTGTAATATAATTGTGGGATGTAAAGTCTTTAAAGTAAGTGCAAAACAAGAACTTTGTGTATTGCAGTTTATGTAACACTACAATAGCGATGGAATGATAAACGGGAGAATTTTTTTTTTTTTTTTTTTTTAACAATGAATTTAAACTTATCATCATGAATTTCCAATGAAACTAAATTGAAAGGAACTTATAAGTAACTTGGACAAAAGGACTATATGTTGTCTTCCTGTACCACTAATACTAAAAAAAAATTTTTTAAATACTTTAAATTTATTGGTTCGTTCCGTTTACGTGACTGTAAACTTCATTCAGTTTAATATATATATATATATATATATATATATATATATATATATATATATATATATATATATATATATATATATATATATATATATATATATATATATATATATATATATATATATATATATATATATATATTATATGCGAAATGATTTGGTTCTGTGTGGTGAATCTGAAGAGAGTTTGAGAGGATTGGTAGAGATTTGGCGGTGTGTAAAAGGAGGGGCTTGAAAGTAAACGTAGATAAGAGTAAGGTTATGGTTGTTAGTGAGGACAGTCCTCAGTGTGAAGTTATGTTAGATGGTGAGCAGCTGGAACAAGTGTCTGAGTTTAAATATTTAGGGTATGTGTTGGATGAGAAGGGAACGGATGATGCAGAGTGTAGTAGGAAAGTTGAGTGGCAGGAAGGTGGCTGGTGCAATTAAATCGTTGGTGAATGTAAAGGACTAAGTCTTAGTGCGCTAGGGTCTTGCATGAGGGTATGTTGTTACCAGTGTTAACATAGTAGTGAGACTATGGATGGAATAAGAAGTATAGATCCTAAGTTCAATGTTCCAGATTTATAATCTTAGGGGTGTGCTAGGTGTGAGAAGAATAGATAAAATGAGGAATGAACGTATTAGAGAGATGTGTGGTGTGAAGAAAGGGGTAAACGAGAGAATAAATGAAAGTATGTTGAGATGGTTTGGTCATGTGGAAAGGATGAATGATAGTCGGTTGGTTGAGCGGATGTATAGTGGTGAGTGTGTTGGGAACCGACCAGCTGGGAGACCGAAGAAAAAGTGGATTGAGTCAGTAAAAGGAATGTTTGCAGGAAAAACGTTAGTTTGACAGAGGCGAGAAGAAAGGTGCATGATAGGAGAGAATGGCGGGGTGTTGATGAACCCTACACTTGACGATTTACCATAGTGAGGATCCGTCGCGGTCCCATGAAGCTCTAGGGTGGATTTTCTGATTGCGACGAGTTCTTACTAATTAATGGTACAGAAGGGGCGGTAAGGCTGGGCTTTCTTTTCGACTTTTGTCATATTCTTCTACTACTTTTCTGTTTCCGGTGCATGCAATCTTAGACAAGAAAAGAAAAGGAGGATGAAGAAAGAAGATATATATATATATATATATATATATATATATATATATATATATATATATATATATATATATATATATATATATATATATATATATATATATATAGATAAATACTCTTCTTCAAGAAAAAGAATGTATATAGATATATATATATATATATATATATATATATATATATTAATAATGAATGAATGTGAACAAGATGAAACTGAAGGAAGTCTTTGTTAGTATTACAAGAAAAGTATGTGGGTGTGTTAAAGTTGGAAGTAAAAATATTAATGGTGAGTGGTGGAATGAAGAGGTAATACAAGAAATTAAAGTAAGAAAGAGGCTTGGTTGAATGTGCTAAAAGTCAATGATGAGGTTTCGAAAGAAAGGTGCATGGAAATATATGAGGAGGAAAAAAAAAAGGACTTACAAGGGAATAGGAAACTCTTTTGAATGGAAGAACGAAAGGTTAAGAGAGTAAGGTGAATCTTCATAAAATAATGAAAAGGGAAATTATGAGAAATTAGGTAACATTACTATAAATTGTGATAGTGAATGTGTGAGAGTTCTATGGTATTTTTTTTTTTTTTTGGGGAGGTAATAGGAAGACTAAGAAAGTTGAAGAATGGCAAATCAGCAGGTATATATGATAGAATTACAGGTGAAAAGAACAAGAATGGAGACAGGATTGTGAAACTGGATATGTATTTATGCAAGTTATGTAACAAAGGGTTTGTGGAGGGCATAGTTCCGATGCATTGGAGGATAGTAGTAATAGTACCCTTATATAAATAAGGCTAAGGGAGATAAGGGAAACTATGAACTATAGGGGAATTAGTTTATCGAGTATTGTAGGGAAGATATATGCTGGTATTTTGGTTGAAAGAATGCGTCGAGTGACTGATTGGTGAAGAACAAAGGTTTTTTAGAAGTAGTAGAATGCGTAGATCAAATTTTTACATGAAAACAAATGAGAGAGAAGAGGAATAAATTGTATTTAGGTTTTATGGACTTGCAACAGACGTATGACAGGATTAATATGGAAACTTTGTGGCAATTGTTCCAGAAATAAGAATACATAATTAACTACACTTCTCGACACTAAGATCAATATGAGAGGAAGGCAGCCATTCAGTAGCTAGCACATTAAAAGTCCCCTAGACAGAAAATCTCAGCATTTCAAAGAAAAGTTATAACAGTATAGTGAAAGGCAAAGTGGATTAAAAAAAAATATTTTTTTTTGAAAAAAATATTTTTAATAGGAAAACAATGGAATATAATAGTGGAAGCAAAGTATATTTTGAGTCAAAGAACATAAAAACAGTAATGAAGATGATAGTGAAATATATATAGGTAATAGTGAAAAAGTTGAAGAATGGTAAATCTGCAGGTATAGATGAAATTACTGGTGAAATGATCAAGAACGGAGGCGAGATGGTGATTGATTGGATTTGGAAGTTGTGTAATAAAGCGTTTATGGAGGGTATAGTTCCAAGGGATTGGAGGAGAGCGGTAATAGTACCCTATATAAGGGTAAGGGAGAAAAGGGGAACTGTAGAAATTATAGGGGAATAAGTTTATTGAGTGTTGTAGGGAAGGTATATGCTGGTATTTTGGTCGAAAGAGTGCGTCGAGTGACTGAAGGACTGATTGGTGAAGAACAAGGTGCGTTTAGAAGTGGTAGAGGATGTGTGGATCAAATCTTTACATTGAAACAAATGATTGAGAAAATGAGGGAGAAGAAGAATAAATTGTATTTAGGTTTTATGAAATTACTGGTGAAATGATCAAGTTAATCGGATCCGAAATGGCAGGTGTTTAAGTGATATATGGTGTTGGTGGTAGGCTTCTGAATGGAATCAAAAGTATGTATGACGATAGTGAGGCGTGTGTAAGAATAAATGGTGTCAATGGTGATTGGTTTAGGATTAATAGCAGAGTGAGACAGGGTTGTGTTATGTCTCCTTGGTTATTCAATTTGTATATGGATGGGGTTATGAAAGAATTCGAGGTGGGGATGGCAGGAAAGGGTGTTAGAATGATGGAGATGAGTGGAGGGTGCCCTACCTATTATATGCGGATGATTTGGTTCTGTGTGGCGAATCTGAAGAGAGTTTGAGAGGATTGGTAGAGAGATTTGGCAGGGTGTGTAAAAGGAGGGGTTTGAAAGTAAACGTAGATAAGAGTAAGGTTATGGTTGTGAGTGAGGACAGTCCTCAGTGTGAAGTTATGTTAGATGTCTCGAGTTTAATATGTGTTGGATGAGAAGGGAACGGATGATGCAGAGAGTAGTAGGAAAGTTGTGAATGGCAGGAAGGTTGCTGGTGCAATTAAATCGTTGGTGAATGTAAAGGGACTAAGTCTTGAGTGCGCTAGGGTCTTACATGAGGGTATGTTGTTACCTGTGTTATTGTATAGTAGTGAGACTATGGTCTGGAATAAGAAGTATAGATCTAAAGTTCAATGTGTTCAGATGGACAATCTTAGGGGCATGCTAGGTGTGAGAAGAATTGATAAAATGAGGAATGAACGTATTAGAGTTGTGTGGTGTGAAGAAAGGGATAAACGAGAGAATAAATGAAAGTATGTTGAGATGGTTTGGTCATGTGGAAAGGATGAATGATAGTCGGTTGGTTAAGCGGATGTATAGTGGCGAGTGTGTTGGGAACCGACCAGCTGGGAGACCGAAGAGAAAGTGGATTGAGTCGGTGAACGAATGTCTGAAGGAGAGAAATGTGAGTTTGGCAGAGGCGAGAATAAAGGTGCAAAATAGGAGTGAATGGTTTGGTTTTTTATGAGGGGGCATGGTTGTGGCCCACCTGGGCCAAGGATGAACCCTTACATTGACGATTTACCATAGTGAGGGTCGTTGCGGTCCCATGAAGCTCTAGGGTGGATTTTCTGTCTGTGACGAGTTCTCACTAATTAATGGTACAGAGGGGGCGGTAAGGCTGGGCTTTCCTTTCGACTTTTGTCATATTCTTCTACTGCTTTTCTTTTCCGATGAATGACACGCACCTTACCCCCAGTCTTGGGGCAAAGAGGAAGATAAAGAAAGAAAGAAAGAACATAAAATTTTGAAGTTGAAGATTGTTGAAACACATTAAAGTAATACCAGTCGTAAATACAAATTTGCTCCTAAAATTGAAAAAATTGACATTATATAAAAAATATTCGCTAAAGATATTATGTAGAATAAATGAAAGAATGCTTAAATGGTAGGTTACAATGATAGGAAAATGGTATTCCATAAAATATCAAGTCAGACACCAACATTTGCAAAATGTACAAAAAGCTCCCACACAAACCCATTATTCAAAATAAAATCAAACAAACATGTACACACACACACATACACAAATCGATTATGGTTATATAAAATCAAATCTATCCCATTTATTATGAAATACTAAGCTGATCAAATAATTTTCCAATTTTTCTAGTGATATATAACTTTTACTCTCCTAGATAAATTACCATCTTTCCTTACACCCTCCTTTTATCTTTAACTTTGCTTTTACCAAATAGTAATTACATATACTGCCTGCTGCTACTCCTCTCAAGATGTTAACACCCAACAACCTATCTTTCTTCATTTGTTTCACTGGGACACAGCCAAGCAGAGCGTGATCACTCAACTTGCTTATGTATATTTGTGCATATTTTTTTTATTAAACCTAAGAAGAGTACGATTACTCCATTAACTCGTGTATATTTGCGAATATGTAACTCATTAAACTATGTATTTCGCATTACAAACTTTCTAGCAGCACATATCCCTTGGGTTTCACCATCTTCATTCTTACCTTCCTCTTCAAAAAGAGCCTATTCCTCTCACTTCACTTGCACGGCACCCACCCCTTCATTAATCATCCAACAAGCATACTTATCATTCCAAAATTAAAACTAATCGGACATTCATTCAGCTCATCAGGCAATACTTCTCTTCTTCTAGCGTTTGCAGAGGCATATGCATTTAAAATACCTAGTTTTCCTCAACCTATCTTTGCCCATCCTAACCTTTTGAGCTTATTAATTTACTTTCTTTCATATATTCCCACATTTATTCTTTCATAAATATTGCTACACTTACTTTCTTTCATATATTCCCACATTTATTCTTTCATAAATATTGCTACACTTTCTTCTAGTCCCAACTCTCTCATTCACCTTCTAAACCATTATTTTCTCTTACCTTTCAGCTTAGTTTCACTCAAAGCACTAAATCCAGTCCCCTCTCCTTGCTAATCACCACACCTCAAATACTTAAAACAATTTTAATATACATTTTCTCAGCCTTACCCTCCCCCCCATTTATACCCTAAGTGAGAAATCGTTGCAGTCAGAAAAATCCACCTTAGGGCTTCACGGGACTGCGACGTACCCTCGATATGGCATCTCGTCAATGTAAGGTTCATCCCTTGGCCCAGGTGGTCCACAACCATGCCCCCTCACAAAACCCGCCATTTACCCATATTAGGTAGCACCTTTCTTCTCGCCTATGCCAAACTCACATTCCTCTTCTCCAGGCATTCATTCCTTTACTGACTCAAGTCTCTCAGCCGGTTGATTCCCAGTTCATTCACCATTATATAACCGCTTAACCAACTGACTATCATCCATCCTTTCCACATGACCAAACTATCTCAATGTGCTTTCATTTATTCCCTCACTTACTCCTTTATTCATATATATATATATATATATATATATATATATATATATATATATATATATATATATATATATATATATATATATATATATATATATATATATATATATATATATATATATACCAGTATATATATATATATATATATATATATATATATATATATATATATATATATATATATATATATATATATATATATATATATATATATATATATATATATATATATATATACTATACTATACTCTATATACCAGTATATATATATATATATACTAACTATGCTATACTTTATATATATATATATATATATATATATATATATATATATATATATATCAAACCTCCAATTGTAATCGGCTCCAAGCCGTATTGCACTTTTCCCCCAAATCCTGATCCAATTTTACCCCATAGTGGTTCATTTTTACCCATGTGGATATTACTCACTTGTATCAATCTGCAATATATATATATATATATATATATATATATATATATATATATATATATATATATATATATATATATATATATATATATATATATATATTTTCATATATATATATATATATATATATATATATATATATATATATATATATATAAATATATATATATGCCAGTATATATATATATATATATATATATATATATATATATATATATATATACTATATATATATATATATATATATATATATATATATATATATATATATATATATATATATATATATATATAAGTAAAAAGTTCATATGATATAAAATATACAGGAAATTCTTATATAAATCTAAGGAGGCTTATGCTGTGAGGGACTACATATTGCATACAACTCCAGCTGTATGGAACATTGATAATAACATGGTTTCTTTGGTATGATGTTGGCCAACATTTATGGAATCCATGATATTGATGACTGTAATAATAAAAGTTTTTTTTTATTATTAATATCTTGAAGATTTCAGAAGGCTAGGCAATGATAGGGCCTGCTAACAATATGAACAAACTATAACACTCGCCCTCTTTTTTCAGATATATATGGTACATGATAATTAAATTTACACAAATAGTTTTAGGCATTTATTTAAATTAAGCATAAAATAAACTATTTTTTTCACAACTGATTAAATGAGTTGTTCTAGAACAGATGTTTTTTACAATGTTTGTTACGTGGAAGTAAGCTGTTGGATCTATCATTAGATCAATAAGAATTATTAACATTAATAATTAAACTTTGTGGCATGCAAGAAGCATTATAAAAAATTTTAAAGTTTCTATACTACTCAACAAACCAAATATACTAGTTTTAATGGGAGTATGAGTTGATATGAAATAATTCCATTAGCAAGTTATTTTTTTTTTAATATTTAATTTTTACCCTAAATGAAATATTAATAACTTGCAATATTTTTTTTTTATAAAATGTGCAATTTTTCTCAATAATTATTTGTCCTACTGTGTATGTACAACTGATTGTGAATATAATTATCATATGGGAAATAGTCAATGATATTCATCAGATGAAGATAGACCTACGGTATATCAATAAATTTTTTAATTATTAAGTTATCCAAAAGATGTAAAAGACTAGATAATGTAAACCCTATTATTAACCCATTAACGGCCAATGTCCCATTTTTGGGACGCAGCTTTATACATGCTTGAAATTAATTACGCTAAAAAAATTTAATACTTTTTTGTTTTCAGAAGCCAGACTATAACCCATTTCAAGTATTTAGCACAAAATAATTATATATTTTTAAGTATCTTTGAAATTATATGTCACTAAAGTTGCTAGATTTTCGGTTAAAACACAATCAGTAACGTATACGCTCCCAGTACGCTGCTTACAGTGACGAGGTGTGGTTTAGTTATGTTATTCTCTTCATTAGTCATAAAGGAACACGAAGATTCCGTAAAAGGACCAAAAATATTTTCTATGTCAGCAATATAACCTATTTACTGGTTCGTCCCATTTTTGGGACATTGGCCAATATTCATGAAAGTACCCAAATCAGACTATTTTGATAAATATGTCTATATATATATATATATATATATATATATATATATATATATATATATATATATATATATATATATATATATATATATATATATATATATATATATATATAGAGAGAGAGAGAGAGAGAGAGAGAGAGAGAATTTTACTATCTACTTTTTTGTATAGAAAATTATTTTACGATCATTTCATATATATATATATATATATATATATATATATATATATATATATATATATATATATATATATATATATATATATATCTAACTATATATATATATATATATATATATATATATATATATATATATATATATATATATATATATATATATATATATATATATATATATATAGATAGATAAATGTAATAAAAAACAGTATATATATATATATATACCTGGATCAATCGGTAGAGTGAGCAAGTGGCATGGCAAAGGCGGGTTCGATCCTAGCCCAGATCCTAGTTAGAAATTACCTAGAATAATTATGTCCCGTGGTTATAAAAAAAATGGTGGTTAGTGAGAGTTTGTTGAGAGGAGAGAGACCGTCCACACAGGCGGACGATGTCAATGACGCCTCTCGAACGCAGGCAAGCAACACTGATCCGCGTAGGCAGGCAGTCGAAGATAGCTGCTGGATAGCTGCTGCCCACGTACGTGTGGGGTAAAGGTATTTGAATATCCCGTGTGCGGTGTCCTCCGCTCTGCCTCATCAGGGCGAAGTGGGGACTACTGCACGTATCGCCAATGTCACGCGCTTCTCTGCATTCAGGAATGGTCCAGAGCCAAGACCGTGGGGTTAGTGACGGGATAGGAAGTCCTCTGCTTACACCTCAGCCGCTGCTTAGGCGATTCGAGGATCGCCTCTCCAGGCAAAGTTCGAGCTACATGCTGCAGCTGCGAATTGGGCGGTGTCAACATGTGTCTCACTCGCCCGTCTTTTCGCAGGGATTCCGCAGGGATTCGGGTGTCGAAGGCATACTGTTATGTCACCTCTACGATACATAACGAACTCTCGACTCGGAAATGTAAGCTGCAGCGAAGGGAAATCACCTCTGCTAGGGCGGCTTTCCCTGACCTAAAGGCGAAAACTGAAATCAAGAGCTCAAGTCCAGGAGCGACTGCAGTCGCTGGAATCGAGCTTTATCTGGGTCGAGTGGAAAATGCGGATTTTTCCGCCTTTTGACGGAAAAATAGACCTTTCGATTGACTCGCTTCTTGAGAGCATGGGTTTCCACTCGGGTGGAGGTTATCTTGGGTGGCGGTAACTCCGCCGCCTAAAAATATTTCCGAGGAGAGCTGACTCCGAGATAAACCTTTTCCCCAAGTGACATGTTGGCCCTTCCAGACGAGAGGAGAGAGACCGTCCGTTCAGGCGGACGATGTCAATGACGCCTCTCGAATGCAGGCATACCACAACACTTCACAACACATATTTTTGAAAGGAAGAGTAAGTGAATTAATCAGGTTCGACGCAGGAAATCATTTAGTAAAGCCTATAGAATCACGACAACGATGCGCTTACTCTGGGAAAAATACGAAACCAATTTGCTTTAGTTGCAATGTTCCACTTCACGATGTGTGTTTTCAGAGATTCCATACAAATTATATATATATATATATATATATATATATATATATATATATATTTATATATATATATATATATATATATATATATATATATATACTCTTAGTTTTTTTGAATTAATCGTCATCGTCATCGTCATCAGCAAAAATCGGCATATTTTTTTTAAATCGTCATCGTCATCGTCATCGGCAAATTTCGCCAATTATTTTGCCGATTAATTGAACAAATATTAAGAATTTTGAATAATATTAAAACTCAATAATATA
>JABUQX010145445.1:0-5000 GCA_015478945.1 Trachelipus rathkii
ATATATATATATATATATATATATATATATATATAAATATATAAATATATTAGACTGATGCAAAAATGTAGGGATAAAAATTTTTTTAGTTTTTCAACAAGACACCCGCTAATTTTGTTTATATTGTAAAAACAACATTGGGTGCAAAATTTTAGGGTGATTGAATAAACCTTAGAGGTTTGTACTCAAGGTTCTAAATGTATTGTTCTGCTGATTTCACACTCACCCATTGAGGTACAGCCCATAGCGCGTTAACTTTTTTAAAGTGAAGTTTCCATGAGGCATTTAATAACCTCATACAGCATCTGCTTATTATATTTTGTATTGTTCCCTATGATATAGTGGAGTATTGTTTTCTTTGTTTTTGTTTTTAATAGATTTCCTGTAATGATGTATAACTTGTAGGAGAGGAACTGTTTCTGCTCTTCATCATTTGTTATCAGTTTGTTGTATTCTTGTGTGAGGCGCCGCACACCTCTCTCTGCAGTATCATTTACAACTTTTAGCTCTCTTACGATTTCTATTGCTTTTATATAGCTCTCGTCATCATTCCACTCTGTAGCATCTTTGTCTAGAAATGTGTGAGGTAATGATAGTATGTCAAAGAATCGTTTTGTGTTAGCTGTAACGAAATCCTGCAATTGTTTTTGGGATACTGATTTAGGATTTATGGTTGATATTTTGCCGGTCTGAAATCTTGATCCAGCGCTTGCCTGATATTGTTTTTTGTCTCAAGCAAAACCTCTGAATCAAAAATGCAAGAGCAACAAGTTCCTCAGTTGGGTACGGCAAAGGCTTCCTTTTTTTATTCTGAGAAACACTTGCAATGGTATCTTTTTCTTTGTGCATTTGCAGCCTTTGTAGATCCAAATCCGAACGTGGAGCACTGATGGCTATGGATGCCGTGAACCACGATCTAATATATATTGTTGTTAAAAACAGGAAATATCACGCAGTCCTCTTTCTTCTTTTGGAGTCAGCTTAAACTGGTTCTTAAACATCCATATTTTAATACAGTAAATTGCCTTAGACATCCAACGTGCCCTATGATATGCTCCAGGGACTTTAAATCTGATTCCCTGATGGCGGAGTAAGTTACTGTTCAATGTCAGCTTCGAGAAATTCCTGTAATCATTATGTGAGGGTGGTTTCTGGCTGAGCTCTTCAACAAATGTATATCACCAGCTTCATTATTTTCTCTTTGAGAAAGGGCCTTCTACGGCTGTTTGGACTTTTCAGCATCAATTTTCACCCACGCTGATTTAAATCTCTTAAAAGATGGTCTGAAACCACGGAAGCAGGCAAAGAGACATGGAAACAGCTGTTTCCAATGTTAATTTAAAATTGCGACAAGCAGCCACAGCATTTGTTTACCCATTCTGCTCTAGTAACACACAGGCACCATTCTTATTACCTGTGTTGGCTGGAGTGGTGTCAAAGGACATGCACTTGCCTTGCTTAGATATACCTCATTGCAATACTAATTGATATACAGCATCTGCAATATTTTTACCTGCTCCACGGGTAAGCTTCGGAACGCCAAGAAGCTTATCGATACCTAGTCCAGAAATTAGGACTGGCAGTCGTTCGATATTTTCATGACCGGTAATATCTTCCATTAATTTGTCATTCCAATGTATTTGCAGGGGACAATTTGTTTTGAAATCCTTCAGCAAGTTTTCTGCCATTTTCTTCATGTTTTGTTGTCTTGCTCGTCTTACTGATGAATAGCTGATGTTAAATTTTTCACAGTTATGACCAAGAGCTTCTATTGCTGGGATCAAGATTTAAGAAGCAGATCTGTCACTTATTTTGGTAGCATCAAGAGCTGCAAGCATGGATGTGTCCTAGTTTCACTCTGTTTTGCCTTTGATTTCGTCCCTCTCTCGACGTTGATGGCCGATGAGGTCTCTAACACATATTCCTCTCATCTGATGATGAACTATTGTTATTCTCGACCCTGATGTAGCTTTTTAACTTGATAACGCAGCTTCATCAAACGTTGCCGTTTCCCTCTCTTCTCTTGTAAATAGAAATGACTCCTCTCTCTGGCCTTTTTTTCCCTAATAAAGTTTTATCCACTCCGACCATTTTGCCTTGTCTTTTTTCCCGTTGGAGCATCATCTGTATCATGTCAAGAGCATTTGCATGCGCAATATCAAACAGATTATCTAAGTCATTTTTCCATTTCTCTTGTTTCTGAACCAGACCACATGACTGTTTCTTCTTATTATTTCTGTTCTTTTTTAATTTTCCCCATTCATTGTAAAGTTTCTTTATTTTTTCGACGACATGGCATTTCAACACTGTTGGGATGCCTGCTTTTTCCCACACTGCCATTACGTCTATGGCAGTAGACAGAGCGGCTATTTTCACCTGTTGTTTTTTGTTCAATTTGTAGTTTATAAACAATGCCATTGTTTCCCGCTTTGATGGGAGCTGTTTCTTTCAGAAATTCTATAGTATGTGAAATAAGCCAAATATCCGTTGTACGACGTGTACGCCTTTCCATATTTAAAACAGATGCACTTACTACACAGAGTCACAGCGACGAAGGTACTAATGTCTACGATACTGCGTCACAATTAAGACGTAACTCATAAAGCTGTAAGGGTTGCTATTTCGTTTATTAAGTAAAACTGTAAAGTGTTGCCAATTACCAATTTCCACGAAATGTATATAGCAATCTGTAACTTTTCGGTTGTTTTTGCTATTGCTATTGCTTTGAATATTTTAGCTTTTGAAAAACAATTTATAAATACTATATTAGGTTTATGTGTACAATTTGTAAAACGATCTACATTCTAACGATTCCTTTAAATGTTCTAATGACGGTAGCAGCCTCTAAAAGTTATTCAATTGAGGTGAAATTTTGTACAGAGTGTTTTTTTAAGACAATAAACATATTTAGAGGGTGTCCTGAAGATTTCAGAATGGTCGATTTTTTTGCATACATCAGTAAATATAGATATATATATATATATATATATGTTATATATATGTTATTATATATATATATATATATTATATATATATATATATATATATATATATATATTATATATATATATAGTTATATTATATATATATATATATATATATATATATATGTTGTTATTATTATTGTATATATATAGTTCTATATATGTATATATTTATATATATATATTTATATATATATATATATATATATATATATATATATATATATATATATATATATATATATATATATATATATATATATATATATATATTTTTATATATATATATATATATATATATATATATATATTTCACCAGATTCGATGATTGAGGTTGTGTCCTGTCGTTTACGAAGCTCCTCAATGTCGTCCTGTTTCGGTACATCTCCTTTCCTCCACCTGTTTGAGGTTTCATCCTCTCTTCATTGCAAGTGCCGCAATTCCATTGACCCACCTATTCCTTTGTCTTCTTTCCACCGGACGCATAGCATAACATTTTGCCGGGTTTCTACTCATCTTCCTTTCTTCTGACATGTCCGTACCATCTCAACTGCTGTTTTCCACCAGATCCAGAACAGACTCCACCAACAGCTCACGCGTCTAATCTCCACATTTCTCCTTCTATCCTATTTACTGCTCCTACTGTACCAGTCTTAACACCTCTCATCTCCGCTGCCCACCCTATTCTTCTGGTTTTGTGGTCTGGAGTCCACGCCTCCGTTCCTACATCAGCATCGGTCCTGCATCGTATAAAATGAGCACCTTCATCTTTCTTGGAACATGCCTATTCTTCAATGTTGGGTACAGCTGCCTCACTCCTCTCGAAAATTTCTCGATCTTCCCCTCGATCTCCAGTGTTATCTCCCACCCTCCTGAATTCACAGTCACCCAGATAATGCATTTTGTTGTAACTAAGTAAGTTCCTCACATGTTTGTTCTCTATTTATAAATTTGTTGATTAATTATATAGTTTCTTAAAAAGTTACCCCTCATATAATATATAAAAACCTGCTTATTTATGTCGAAAATTTTATTAAAATATTTTTAATATTTTCCTTGATAATTTCCGAGTTTTCAGTTTTGTTAATTTACTTTTGTTTTTGTAACATTTTTTTGATAAATTAATTTTCTTAAACAAGTGCCATTTCCTACTTAATCAACTGTCGATGTTTAGTTTTATAATCTTTAGATTATTTCATATATATCTAAAATTAGTTCTATTTATTAATATTTATAGCCTTATTGATGGGAATCCTGTTTGAGTTCCGAAACTTTGTGTTTTTTCTCTATTAACAGAAGATCTCTCCATGTTATCTAAAGCCTGAGGTTAGCTTGTATATATATATATATATATATATATATATATATATATATATATATATATATATATATATATATATATATATATATATATATATATATATATATATATATATATATATATATATATATATATATATAGGCATATATGGCATTACTATATATTATGTACCATATATATATATAAATATATATATGAGAGAGAGAGTATATATATATATATATATATATATATATATATATATATATATATATATATATATATATATATATATATATATATATATATATATATATATATATAAGTGTGATTCAAACAGCCCCTGAATTTTTAATCCTGGCCCAAATTTTATTATTTGTAATCCCTTAGAATTTAATTTTCTTTTAGAATAATAAAATAATAATTTAATCAAAGCAAGTTAAGAGGAGATAATAATTGAAATGGAGAATATTTATGGTCAGCAAGATTTTTAGGTTAATCAAGTGGCTGTTGAAAGTATTAGCGAGGAATGTCTTTATGGAAGCAATTCAAAGTGCTGAACGTTGAGAAATAGCGACCTTCTGATTAATAACATATGATGGTGGAGAACCAATGAAGAAAGGCTTTAGAGTGGTAAGTTTATGCTGCCTGAAAACATTCAGCGACGTCATATGTTCACGCTGTTTTCATCCATGAAATTGTGGAAGTACAACATT
>JABUQX010145445.1:10000-12500 GCA_015478945.1 Trachelipus rathkii
CTGAGAAAATAACAACTTCTGAGAAGATCTTGAAACAATTACAGTATATACCAGAGAAGTAAGCTGCTGTAGTTCATTGGGACGGAAAACCTCTACCAGACGTTCTAAAAGACAGAGCAAAAAGAACGAATAGCTGTTGTATTTCTGTATGAATGAAACACCTGCTAGAGTTCCTTCGTATCAGACACACACTGGTGTGAAGTAGCCTAAAAGCCGAACCATCATCAAACACCGGAAGGCTCAAAAGGTTTGCGCCACTCTGGAAAACATCTTGGTAGAGTATTGCTACCTAGCTTGCCGCCACCATATTCTTGAAGTCATGCTGAGAGGTGGTAAGTTCTGATCAACAACTGGGCCTCAACCCGATATATTCAAGAGATTCCAAAATGCATGGGCGAAGCTAAACAAGAAACAATATGACTAGGGTATCATCAACGAAATTGTGAAAAGACATCTACCTTCTGAAGGAATTGCCAACATAACTGCAGATTGTAAATTTAAACTCACGGAATCACAACTCAGAGACGATTACAAGGAGCTCCTACAATTGGTATTGGTGTTTGTTTGTAGGAGCAATGAATGGAACGGAAGTGAATTTAAATCTCTAGGTGCCATCAGTAATGGGTAGATGGCCAAGGCCATCTATTGTCTGAAGATATTTCTATTCCACGGACAATTCAAACTGTATGAAGAACAACGTGCCTTAGAAGCTGTCTGTATTTTTCTCGTTAGAGTGTATTGCAAAGCTTGGTTCAATGTCCACAAAGCACACTTGGCTCCCAAGCAAGACTTTGACCTCTTGCGAAGTTTGTTGGACTATCAGGAGATTGACAAAGATAACCTGAGAGAGAGGTGAAATTCTCAAACCATTTGTGGTATTTCAATGCAGAATTTGTAGTCCTCGTATTCTTTGATCCCTCAATTTCAGACGAAGAAAAATCGAAAATGGCGAACAAAATCCTAAATGACACCGAGACCGAGACAGAAAATTCAAGAATTGTAAACCCCAAATTTCGAAGACCCAAGTTGGAAGAACTAGTTAATGCAGGGTTATCTTGTTTAATTACCAAAGGGACCATGAATTTCTTTGAGCGTTTCCAGACTAACGCAGATTTTCTCGAGAGAAACTGGTAAGCTGGCCTGAAAATAATAAACATTTTAAGGAAGTTGGGGATTGTGAGAATCATTAAAGGTCGTTAATGATGCGACAGAACGAAAGTGAAATTAATTACAAACTTTGTAACCTCCTCAAAGACGAGGAGCAGAAACAATATGTTTTACAGGTAACACACAAATGCCAGCTGGCAATCTGAATGTTTCAAAATCACTTTGAGCAAATTTCAAAAATCACTTTGAGCAAACCTTTAGAATAGATTATTCATTATTTTATCCTTCTTAAAGAATGCAAACGATGCAATGTCACTCTCTTTTCTTATTAAAATACATTGAAATATGTAAAAACAAAAACATTCTGTCATTTTATTCCATTATAATTAATTTCATACTTTGAAAAATATTAAATAATTCTCATATCATAAGTTCGTTAATAGAGGTTCCTAGTCACGTTTTTGATGACAAAGGCTGTTATAGCTCAGTTCGACTATAAGTAGCAACAAATATGTATATAATATAAATTACTTAGAACAATATTGCCTATGATTTGAGACATAAATCATGAGAAAATAATGAGAAGTTTCAGAGATACGGCCCAAAGACGTCGCTAGCCAGCCAAAAATTCGAGTTTTTTGAAACTTTGAACGCCCAGCGGCACGGGTTAACATGCTCCAATCGTGCTCAAACTTTGGCTATCGAAAAATCTGCAAAATTTAATCATTTTGTGGGTTCTCCCTTAAAAAAATAAGGAAAAAATTTCTCCCCCTATCACTCACAGTAAAACCTAATATATATATATATATATATATATATATATATATATATATATATATATATATATATATATATATATATATATATATATTTATTTTTTATATATATTTGTTATATATATATATATATATATATATATATATATATATAGCAAAATAATTATTTGGGATATATTTGAGTTATCCATATTTTACAGTTTTCTTTCTTTTATAATTGGTTTTATGCGTACCTTATTGTTTTTCTTTCAAATTCAGATATTAGAATTTAAATATATTAATTATTTTTATCCGAAAATGTGCATTAAGAAATATTTAATTTTTATATTTTAATGTTATTTTTTAAAATAAAACGACTGTTTTATTAGATTCCTAGATAGGAAACAAACAACATCTTGTAAAAAATTAAATCACGAATATGTATTGTAAACCGTCTTCAAATTTCTCTCCGCTTTTTACGGAGTGGGACGAGCCGATTACCATTTATTATTGATTAAAAAGCATTATTCAATGGCAGTGATTCTTACACTTTGTTTAAATTTTACATAATCTTTCATTTTGTATTATGTAATTTATTCTTTCAAATGACCTATTTTTATCATAACTTTACGAAATTG
>JABUQX010145445.1:15000-20000 GCA_015478945.1 Trachelipus rathkii
AAAATATATTGCTGAGACTATATGATACTAAACAATGGAATTTAAATGGTAACGGACATGCTTCAAAAGTTTTAAATCTTTTAAACGAATTTTTTTTAAGAAATAATTTTAGTAATATTTTGTTTTTATTTTTAGGATGTTTTTCAAACTAAAGGAACACCCAGGGTAAACCGCAAAAAGATGGCAGGAGTTGGTCTCTCGGCCTTCGGGAACGACAGGGTAGGATATTTCCCCCATCCGGGGAGGGCTCCGGAACCCCGCTCTTTGGTGACCCAGTTTGTCGCGGGTTCCTCCGCCCCTCCCCTACGGGGTATGGAAAACGTCCCCCCTCTGTCCCCCGTCGGTTCGAGTCCCCTAATATATATATATATATATATATATATATATATATATATACATATTATATATATATATATATATATATATATATATATACTACTCATATATATATATATATATATATATATATATATATATATATATACATTTTGTTTTATTCTTTAAAAACTCAACTTCTACAAATCTCCCTCCTAAGACACCTTCTTTCCTCTATCTTTTTGGACGAGTTCTCTCGCGTCTCTCTCCCGTTATTAATATAAACATCCTTGGCCTTAAAATAAACAAAAAAATGTCTTGGAAACCTCATCTACAACGGTTGCTAGGGCGGCCTCAAAAAACTAAGAGTTCTGTTTAGCTTGTATGGAGTACTGCTCTCATATCTGGGGGGCTCTGGTTTCACCCGGCTTTGGATAGGGTCGAGTCAAAGGCCAAAGGCTTATAAACTGTTCTGTACTTTCCGCTCACTTGACCCTCTATCTTTGCGGCGCGATGTTGGTGCTTTATCTCTTTTCTATAGGTACAGCAGCGGCAGGTTACTCAAGTGAACTTACCACTCGCGTACCTCCACCTTTACGTCACCCTCGTAGCACTAGGGGTGCTGTGTCTTCACATGAGGTTTTATTGTTGATATAGAGTGAATTTCAAGCTAGTTCCGCTGTGGTGCTTCCTTCTTTCCTGCCACATCTGTTCTGTGGAATTCTCTTCCTTCTTCTGTGTTTCCTGCTGAATTTAATCTCCCCCACTTCAAAGCCTGCGTCTGAGCTCATCTGCGTAATTTGCTTTAGTTGTTGACTTATAGGCAGTATAACACCCCCTCCCAGACAGGGCTCTGCCGTGAGGTGAGTAGTGACAGCAGTATTATATATATATATATATATATATATATATATATATATATATATATATATATATATATATATATATATATATATATATATATATATATATATATATATATATATATATATATATATATATATATATATCTATATATATATATATATATATATATATATATATATATATATATATATATATATATATATATATATATATATATATATATATATATATATATATATATATATATATATATATATATATATATATATATCTAAAAAGAGAGAAATAAAAAAAATAAATATATATATATATATATAAATGCTAGCGAAAAGCGGATCAATTAAAATTAATTAATATTAATATAACATTCCCAGGTAAATCTCTATATTTGTCTGATCAATTGCGAGCATATTATCAGTATTATTATATAATGTTCACATCTTTCAGCCAATCAAATTGCGCAAGAAATGTATAATGATATAACATACAAAAGTCATCTCTATGTTTGTCGCTGAAGCCCTATTTGAGCGAGTTTTTTCTCGTATTAAAGCATCGGAACTTTAAAATTTCGTTCAAACTTTGGACTTTGTAAATATAATAAATTAATAAAAAAATTATAAATTCATAAATTATTATTAAAATAAGTAAATTTTACTATTTTTACAAAAAAAAGCCAATTAGAGTTTCTTACTTTAACAATAATATACACTTTATAAAGAATTATAAATATTATGAAAAAGCAAACAATTTAAAAAAATGGCAAAAAAATCCAAACAGTTTTCTTAAAAAAATGTATTTAATGAGACTACTTTGAAAAGTAATCATGCATTATTATTATTATTATTATTATTATTATTATTATTATTATTATTATTATTATTATTATTATTATTATTATTATTATTATTATTATTATTATTATTATTATTATTGGGGTGAGAAGTCCAACTCCATTTTTTTTTTTTAATTTTTAATCTTCGTTTTCAATTATTCTAATTTTTGGAAGTATTTTCTTTAAAAAAAAAAAACTACTTCGGCCACTATATATATATATATATATATATATATATATATATATATATATTTATATATAATGTATATATATATATATATATATATATATATATATATATATATATATATATATATATATATATATATATAATATATATAATTTTTATAAGTTCCCCACATATGGCTGATAAAAGTTATTTAATGGTATAGGATAGATAGTCACATGATTGGATTAAAAAGTGGATTTGTGGACGAAAACACAGTGTGGCCCATAAATGGCAATAAGTCATCCTTAGGAAATAGTGAAGAGTGGTGTCCCACGGGGTTCAGAGCTGGGGACACTATTGTTCCTCATATATATAAATGATTTAGACCAGGGACTTAAATGCAAGCTTTCTTGCATATGATACCAAAGTGGCCACCTCAGTTAGGAATAGTGAAGGATGTATAAAGATTCAAAATGATCTTGATAAACTTCTTGGGTGGGCAGATAAGTGGCAAATGAATTTTAATAGTAAAAAGTGTAAGGTTCTTCACCTAGGTTTCTCAAATAAAAGTTTTAACTACGATATGAAAGGGGATTGGCTTGAGTCTGTGGACCAAGAAAAAGATTTAGGTGTGATTATAAGCAGTAATTTGAAAGTAGCTAATTAGTGTTTGAAAGCTAGAAATATATAATATGATAGGTATAATAAATCACAATGTTGTTTACAAGAGCTTAAAGTAATGAAGTAAACGGAATAATAGCTATGTTATGCCAATAATACAGTATTGTGCACAGGTTTGGCCCTTATTTAAAGAAAGACTTAGATATGCAAGAGATTGCCCAGCTTAAGGCAACAAAGGGATGAGTGCTACTTGGTTTGGGGTAAGAGCTGAGGAAGGCTGAAGGAGTTAGGAATGTTTTCTGTAGAAAGGCGATTTCTCAGAGGGGACATGATACAAGTCTACAAAATTTTTACATTTATTGATAATACGGAGACCAATAAATTCTTCATGGTAGAGCACGGACGGGAGACCAGGGGCATAACAAGAAAATTAAGAAGAAAGCATGCCATCTTGATATAAGAAAGTATTCTATCAACAATAGAGTTGTTAAATTTTATAATGGTTTGCCACAGGAGGTTGTATATATATTTTTATATTTATATATAAAAATATATATATATATATATATATATATATATATATATATATATATATATATATATATATATATATATATATATATATATATATATATATATATATATAAATATGCTACTGCTTTTTAGAGTATATATATATATAATGTCTAAAATGGGAACCGGGAACTGAAGCGATGATTGCTGGAAAATACTACACGCCTCACCTCCTGACCTGATATATATATATATATATATATATATATATATATATATATATATATATATATATATATATATATATATATATATATATATATATATATATATATATATATATATATATATATATATATATATATATATATATATATATATATATATATATTTTTTTTTTCTTATTTATTTCACAATCACTTTTAATTTTTTTAAAACAATTTTTATTATTAATTACACATATTAAGATCATTAAAACAATATGAGGATAAATTGACAATCCTAACAGTTAAGGAACACAAGCTTTCGTTCCTCTCTGGAACCTTTTTCAAGTGTCTCTGTCGGAAGTTCAATTTACTTTTTTTCCTGAGTTACTCTTTGTCCAATTTTTTTAGTTGGTTAATTTTTTATCTATTCTTCTGTAATATTTGGTTGATGCCATTATGGAATTCTGGACATAATCGATTTTTGTTTCTCCTTGTTGCTTGTTGAAGTTTTTGCTGTTTTTAATGCAATAAGATTCTACCATACGTCTTTTTTGTTGATCATTGATGTAAAGTAGTGGGGTTATTCGGTCTATATTAATGATGTGGTTGAATGTTGATCTATGGCTTGTGAGGGCAGAGTTTACATTATCCATTCTCAAATCATGCCTGTGTTGGCAAGCTCTCCTCTTAAAATCATGAGTTTCCCCCACATAGATTAGGTTGCAATTATTGCAGGGGACTGTGTAGATACATTGTGTGCTGTTTTTTGTGGAGTTTCTGTTCGGAAGGAAAATCTTTTTTAATGGTAGAGTGTTAGAGGGTGTTATGACAATATTTTTTGGGATAATATTTTGTATGTTTTTTGGGGGGATATGGGGAAGGGGGAGAAAGGATTTTTGTGAAGTGTCAGTAGTATTTATTGGGTTATAAAATTTGTTTTTTGCTTTTTTGAGGGCTTTGGTTATTATATGATGTGGATAAGAGAGTTTTTTAAAATTAGAAAACAGAAATTTAATTTCATTTTGTAGAAAGGGAGGAGAACAAATACGGAGTGCACGTAAGAAGAGTGAAGAGAGTGTTCCAATTTTTGTGTTGCGTGTATGTGAAGAGTACCAATGTGTGTAATTTGGATTTGATGTAGGTTTTCTGTATATGGTGTATTGTAGGTTTGTGTGTGTATTCCATGAAATTAAGGTGTCTAGAAAAGGAAGAGTGTTGTTAGAAGAAGTTTCTAGAGTGAACTTAATGTTTGGTAACAGGTTGTTAATGTTGTTTAGAATGTCATTTGGATTATTGTTATGGGGAATAGCTGCAAAGATGTCATCTACATACCGGTACCATATGGCACCGGAAAGAACAGGAAGAATGAAAATATGGTAGTGTTCAAATAATTCCCATAAAAATATTGGCTAATGTGTGGGGAGAGTGGGGAACCCATGCTTAAACCTGTGTTTTGTTTGTAAAATTTTGAATTTTA
>JABUQX010145445.1:30000-47500 GCA_015478945.1 Trachelipus rathkii
CCACAAGCATCTTCATCGTGAATACCTGATCCACACACCCCCTTCCCACCCTAAATCCTCCTTGTTCTTCCCCCAATCTCTCCTCCGTTAAATCTCTCACCCTCTCAATTAGTATTCTCCCATACACTTTCCTTACTACACTCAAAAGACAAATACCTCTATAATTCCCACACTCCATCCTATCTTTCCCTTTATACAGGGGAACCAAACAACCATCCTCCCAGTCCTGTGGAACCTCTCCCCTCCTCCAACATAAATTATATAACCTATACAGCCATTCCTCCACCCCTCTGCCTCCCATCTGTAACATTTCCATACTCACACCATCTAGACCTGTGGACTTTCCTTTTTTTCCTTTAGTTAACGCCCTAATAATTTCATCCATTTGTATTTCCAAATCCCCTTCCTGCCCCACTTCCCCCCCACCCTCACCTCTTGTAAATCATCCTCATCTCTCCCACCCATTTCATTCAATAATCCTCTAAAATATTCCCCCCATCTTTTCCTCACCTTATCCTCCCCTCCTATCCATTCCCCTTCCTCTCCCTTAACCCTCTCCCTAACCCCTCAATCTTCTTCCTTTTTTATTTACTTCTTTCCAGAATATCTTGCTCCCCGTTTCAAAATTTTCTGTCACTTTTCTACACCATTCATTATTTGCATTTCTCTTCGCCCTCTCCACCGCCCTCTTTGCTGCCACTCTAACCCTTCTATATTCCTCCCAGCTTTCCCTTCTCCTATTCCCCAACCATTTCACATAAACCTCTTTTCTTTTCACCAACTCTTTCACCTCCTCACTCCACCATTCACTTCCTTTCCTTCTACTTGCTCCCACCTTTTTACTCCACATATCCTTCTGGCCTCTTCACAAATTGTCTCTTTAAATCTCATCCACTCCTCCTCCACTTCCCTAATTTCCGTCCCTCTCACGTCTCTCCACCTATCCTCCATACCCCTCATAAACTCCCTCCTACACATTGCCTCATCTAATTTTTCCACCTTTATGACTTCTATTCTCCTCTTTTTTTCTCTTTCCCTAACCGTTACCTCTCCCCCTACCCTTAATCTAGCAACCACCAAATAATGATCAGATAACCCCCTACCTGCCCCTCTGAATACATTTACATCTAGTAATCTGCCCCTATCCTTTCTATTTATACACACATAATCCAATATCGCCCTCCCCCCGATATCTCACTCTTCCCATGTATACTTATGATTTTCACTTTTCTTGAACCAAGTATTCCCAAATATCATTCCTCTATCAACACACAATTCTAACAGACTTTCTCCATTATCATTCCTTTCCCCTACCCCAAATGGACCTATAATTCTCCCCATCTCCTCTCTTCCCACTCCTGCATTCAAATCTCCTAATAAACAAATTTTATCATTACCCCCAAAAATTCCCAATAATCGTCCCACTCACTCCAAAATCTTTCTCTCTCCTCCTCCCTCGCTCCATTTACTGGTGCATACGTGCATATAACCCACATTTCCCCCCAAATTTCATTTTAACCCACATTATTCTCGAACTCACCTATTTGCACATTTTTACCTTACCCCACAACTCTTTTCTCATAACTATTCCTACCCCTTCCCTCGCCCTTCTCTCTCGTTCACCCCCGAAATCATACCCTTAAATTTTCCAAAGTCCATCTCCTTCTATCCTTTCAGCTTTGTTTCTGTCAACCCTAGCATATCCAACCTTTTTTCTTCGAACATTAAGCCCACTTCTTCCCTTTTCAAATCCTCATTTATCCCTCTCACATTCATACAACCCACTCGAATCTAATCTCTTTTACCCATCCTAGCTCTTTACTCCCCCTTACTCCCTTTTATCCTGACCCTCTTATTCACCACTCTACTTTCCACTATTCCCACACTTGATTCGGCTGCACGTTTACCGGGATCCCACAACCTGAGGCACTTCCCAATACCTCAAGCTCCAAACCCCACTCAAACAACCACACCCTAAAAAAATCCTAAATCTATATTCTAAAACTAATTCACAATTTATAGATAAAACTTAAATTAACACTTATGTTGTTTACGAAATTAATACTTTGATGTATATTCTTCCTACTATTGAAGACACTCCTCTTCTTCTCAGCTTTCGAATCTATTCCTATAGGAAAAATCAGAAGGATCATTGATGTCAACTCTTTCTGTCTTGAAGATACTCTTCCAGAGTACCTTTGCTTTTTTATATACTTAATTCTTTCTTGCTTGATATTTTATTCTATCCTCATGTTGATTCTCAACACTAGTATTTTAATTTTATTTGAATTATTATAATAAGTTGTACTCTAAAGCCTTGAGGAGATCTTTTTCACGTAAATACAAAGTAGAAAGCCTCAGTAAATTTGTAGTAACACTTGTATTTAAATTATATATTAGAAACACCTCAGTTACTTTTACTAAGTTGCACTTTGATCCTTTAGATCCTTGAATATTCTTCTTCAAGTAAAATAAGGCAAAAAAACCTCAAAAAAATCTAAGAGTCCATGTAATAATAATATAATAATAATATATAATATATTATATATATATATATATATATGTATATATGTATATAAATATATATATAATTTATATATATATATATATATATGCTTAATATATTTCGAGTTTTAGCCAACCAAAATCAATATATCAATATGTATATATAATAATAACAACAACTCTAATATGTATAATAATAATAATAATAATAATAATAATAATAATAATAATAATAATAATAATAATAATAATAATAATAATAATAATAATAATAATACTAACGAGTAAAAATAATAATAATATATATATATATATATATATATATATATATATATATATATATATATATATATATATATATATATATATATATATATATATATATATATATGTTTATATATATATATATATATATATATATATATATATATATATATATATATAGCTACCGAGCTGATACGTAGCATTAGCATCAACTCTGCAGGCGTCGAGGCTTTCATGGATTCTACTAAAGTCTTGGACGAAATAGACCTTCTTATGGGTGGACAGGGTGGTTAAAATATTTCAGAAGGGAGGCAGAATGATTTAGGTGGGGACCTTAAATTAGCAATACTGCTGGAAGTGAATTAACACCAGCACTCCTCTCCCCAAGGACATCTTTCCCTTTAGCATAGGCAGAATTTGTTGAACTTGTTCATAAAAATAAATATAATGCACCTCTCCCTAGTTCTGCTGCTGTAGAGGCAGATATTTAGTATTGGTGAGGGATATTTTGAGGGCCAAAAGAGGCCAACCTTAACTGCTTGCAATTTTGAGCGGCTAATATTTTTAAGGTAATATGGATCTCTTGTCCTTTGAAGAAGACATTGAGGAGGAAGAGGAAAATCTTGAGGTTTTGTAAATATTCATTCAATTTTTCATATAATATTATAAATAAATTTTTTGAAAGGATATATACTATTTAGTATTTAATATTAATATAACTTTTGTGAAGTCGCACATTATTAGCGGGAGACGTGCGGACGTGCGGACTTGCGATAGCGGAGGTTTGATGGTCTGAATAAGTGCGGAGGAGCGCTAGCGGACTACGTTTTCTCGAGGTGCGGAGGTGCACTAGCGGACTACCCCTAAATGAGCGGGGTGCCCACACTCCTGATATATATATATATATATATATATATATATATATATATGCTATATATATAACATATATATATATATACTCTATATATATATATACTTCTTACTACTATATATATATATAGATAGATATATCTACATCTTGAGTAATTATTGAATATTACAACCGCAAATGCGAAGCAACCGCACATATTTTGACAACCGCAACCGTGGTTGTCACTGGTCTACGCAACTGCAACTGCAACCGCAACCGCGGTTGTCACTGCTCTAAAAACCGCAAATGCGGTTGTCAATAAGTTATCTTTTTAAAAATACTCTCTTATGCTATCAAAACTTTCTCTCTCTCTTTATATATATATATATATATATATATATATATATATATATATATATATATATATATATATATATATATATATATATATATATATATATATATATATATATATATATATATATAAAAAAAAAAAAACAAAAATATATATATATACAAACCACGATCTATACTTTCGAGAGGACATACCGCCTCCCCGCATTCAGGCTCGTAAATAAAACTTCAATAAAATTAAGGACAAAATAGTGTGTTAAAATAGTTGGTTGTTTAAGTGATATTATTTAGATATTTCATAAAATAAGATTTTTGAAAATTTAAAACATTAAGATTATTTGCATTCTTAGTTAGAAAAGATTCTAATCATTGTTTTTGTGAGCGTCTATGACAGGAGATATCAGCTCTATATTTGTAACATCGATCCCATGTGCTTTCTCTTCTTTATGCTTTTGCAGGGATGAGTTACGGTCACAAATTTTTAGAGTAAGAATGTGGTATAGGTATGTATCTTTTAAAATAAAAATAATAGTGCCTTTTCCAACTGACAATTTTAAAAGATACATACCTAAAGATTTTATGCTTGTTTCAGGTGTCCCCAACACTACTAAAAAAAATTCCTACAAAATTTAAAATATGATGATTCAGAAATTAAAAATGTTGGTGTCTATAAAGAACCTAGCAAAGATTGAGGTTCTTTATATATTGGAGAAACTTTGGATTTGAAAAGAAGAAAATACCAACATTCTTACTCTCTAAAAATTTGTGACCGTAACTCATCCCTGCAAAAGCATAGAGAAGAGAAGGAACACAGAATCGATGTTGCAAATATAGAACTGATATCTCCCGTGATAGACACTTACAAAAGACAATTATCAGAATTTTTTAATCAAGTAATTTTAATGTTTTAAATGCAAATGCTCATGATGGTTTTACCAATTTTATTCTTAAAATTTTTTCAAATTAAATAACATCACTTAGACAACCAACTATTCTAACAAATAATTTTGTCCTTAATTTTAATAAAGTTTTATTTACAAGCCTGAATGGGGAGGTGGTATGTCCTCTCGAAAGTATAGTTCGTGATTTTTGTAATTTTTATTTTGTTTTATTTCCTGTGGGGTTTTTATAATTATATATATATATATATATATATATATATATATATATATATATATATATATATATATATATATATATATATATATATATATATATACTCTATATATATATATATACTGCTATATTCTTCTTGCTATATATATATATATATATATATATATATATATATATATATATATGTGGGATATTTTGGTTTGTGTGGCGAATCGGAAGAGAGTTTGAAATGAGTGGTAGATAGATTTGATAGGGTGTGTAAAGGAAGGGGTTTGAAAGAAAACGTTGATAAGAGTAAGGTTATGGTTGCGAGTGTGGACAGTCTTCAGAGTGAAGTTATGTTAGATGGTGATCAGCTGGAACAAGTGTCTGAGTTTAAATATTTAGGATATATGTTGGATAAAAGAATGGATGATGCAGATTAATAGTAGGAAAGTTGCAGATAGCAGGAAGGTGGCTGAAGATACAGAGTAATCGTTGTTGGATGTTGGGACTAAGTCTTTTAATGCGCTAGGATCATACATGAGGTATGTTGTTACCTGTGGTAATGTATAGTAGTGAGACTATGGTCTGGAATAAGCGTTTTAGATATAAAGTACAATGTGTTCAGATGGACAATTATGGTCGTGTTAGGTGTGAGCAGAATTGATAAAATGAGAAATGAATGTATTATAGAGTTGTGTGGTGTGAAGAAAGGGATAAATGAGAGAATAAATGAAAGTACGTTGAGATGGTTTGGTCATGTGGAAATAGAAACCGACCGGGGCCCCGGCCCCGGCCCCGGCCCCGGCCAAAAATCAGGAAAAACCGGGGTTTTCTACCGGGGTTAACTGTAAATTTACACTAAATAATAGAGGGTTAAATCAAACAAAATAAAAAAATATATTTTAATTCCATTACTCCTTTGTTATAAATTGATGCAAAATATATAAACATACCTAAATATAATCAATTTTTTTTTTGTATTTACTATGATTTCAAATTAAAATTGAGGCCAAATTATAATTTTTCCGAGTTTTTAACATAAAAATATTCGAAATTTGATATATCAAACGAATTCGGAAAAGGAAATAAATATAATTGTTAAAATATTAATGTATTTATTTATTTAAAGTAAATATCTTCAAGAAAATCAAATATTTTCCGAAATATCTTTTCAAAATTATTTATTTAATTGAATTAATATATATATATATATATATATATATATATATATATATATATATATATATATATATATATATATATATATATATATATATATATATATATATATATAATATGTATGTATGTATATATATATTTCTATATATACTATATATATATATATATATATATATATATATATATATATATCTCAGAGAATTGTTAGTCATTTAGGAGTACGGTCGCTAGCACCTCCGCACCTCCGAGGAAAACGTAGTCCGCCCCAGCGCTCCTCCGCACCTATTCAGACCATCAAACCTCCGCTATTGCAAGTCCGCACGTCTTCCGCTAATAATGTGTGACTTCACAAAAGGTTTTAATATTAAATACTAAATAGTATATATCCTTACAAAAATTTATTTATAATATTATATGAAAAATTGAATGAATATTTACAAAATCTCAAGATTTTCCTCTTCCTCCTCAATGTCTTCTTCAAAGGACAATAGATCCATATTACCTTTCAAAAAGATTAGCTGCTCAAAATTAAAAGCAGTTAAGGCTGACCTCTTTGCCCCCATCAAAATGTCCCAGCCAATACTAAATATTCGCTTTACAGCAGCCTGGGAGCAGGGGAGAGGTGTATTATATTTTATGAACAAGTTCAACAAATTCTGCCTATGCTGAAAGGGAAAGATATCCTTGGTGAGAGGAGTGCTGGTGTTAGTTCGCTTCCAGCAGTCCATTGCTAATTTAAGGTCCTCACCTAAATCATTCTGCCTCCCTTCTGAAATATTTTGACACCCTGTCCACTCATAAGGAGGTCTATTTCGTTCAAGACCTTAGTAGAATCCTGAAAGCCTCGACGCCTGCAGAGTCGATGCTAATGCTACGTATCAGCTCGGTAGCTATATATATATATATATATATATATATATATATATATAAAAAAGACTATATACTATATATACTATATATATATATATATATATATATATATATATACCTATATGCTAACTACTTCTTCTTACTATATATATCAGGAGACGTATACATAGGGTAAGCTTGGTGTTGCTCCTATACCCAATATTTTAGTCTTTTTAATAAAATAATTAAAATTATAAAAGTAAAATAAATTATTAGAATTTTATATGAAAGTGTAAAAAAGAAACTGTTTATAAAATAAATTTAAAGAAAATCAACTATTTTAATAACAATTATAATAATTAAATTCGTAAATTTTCCTTCCTACTCTGTTCCTAAGAGTAAATTGGAAAGCGGTGGGCGTACGGGTAGATCTTCATATTTCATATAAAATATATAGGAAAAAGCCAAGCGTCATACCTTGCTGTTGAGCGAAAAAATAAGCAAATTTCGCAAGTACGAAACTTTCGTTCACCCAGTGAAATTGTACAAAATAATTTGAAAAAAAGATTTTTGAATATCTCTCTCTCTCTCTCTCTCTCTCTCTCTCTCTCTCTCTCTCTCTCTCTCTCTCTCTCTCTCTCTCTCTCTCTCTATCTATCTATCTATCTATCTATCTATCTATCTATCTATCTATCTATCTATCTATCAATGTACGATATTTTCACTTATGGTGGACAGAGTGAAAAGAAATGTTTAGCATATATGAGCTGTGTTTAGTTTTGAAATAGAGGCAGTGAAGGTGTTGTGCTTTATTGAATTTTAATTATATGTAACATTTTTATTAATTAAGTGTTGTTTACCTTTATATAATTAAAATAATTATTTAAAAATTCTGGTAGGCCTATGTCAGGCTTTGAGTCAATCTTATGAATATAATACACATAAATATAAACATCGCTTTATTCAAGGACGGTGAAAACTAAGTTTTTCCTTCATATAAATGGACTTATTGCAGTTAAAGGTTTTCGATATATATATATATATATATATATATATATATATATATATATATATATATATATATATATATATATATATATATATATATATATATATATATATATATATATATATATATATATATATAAATATATATATATATATATATAATTTCTTTTATATATATATATATATATATATATATATATATATATAATATATATATATATATATATTTATTTATATAAATTTAGTCTACCCAAGTGTAATCTTCAAGGTACGCCACTTTGACAATATTATATCAATTTTTTATTTTTTCGAAGAGTCAACATGTATTGTTAGACGAAACGTCAGCACAGTGATTTTAATTTAGTTTGAGTTTTTTAAATATCCCTCCCCCTTCTAATTAAATATAGTGGTTTTAAATTAATTATCATATATACATATATATATATATATATATATATATATATATATATATATATATATATATATATATATATATATATATATATATATATATATATATATTTGGTAAGTCTTTGGCTTATATCTTATATATATATAGATAGATAATTATTATTTCGATAGAGAGATAATTATTATAATTCGAAATATCAGTAATATTGGTGCAGACTCGTTCTGCGAAATAGCTTTTCTAGCTTCTTTGAAAAGAAAGCAATCTTTATTATTTAGTACTCCACTGAAAGATAAAACTAACACTAAGGGATGAAGAGTCTCACTCTCGAAAGTGGAGAGAAATGGGGACCAGTGTTTCTCAGGCACCTGCCGGGGGGGCTTTGCCAGTTTCAATCAGTGCCCCCCGGAGAAAATCGAGCATGAATTAATTTGCCGTAAATTACCAATAAAGCAAATAAACATAAAAAGTATGTTTAAATCTATATTATCTAGCGATAAATAATAAAATCAGCCAGAATGCATGGAAACATGATAGATATGGCAATAAAATAGCAAAGTTGTTAATTCTGACTTCTGAGAAAATGTATATTGTTATAGAAATTTCTTTCGGAAAAGGTCCTATTAGTTAAGGGCAAGATCCAATTTTGAGCTGGGGCTGATCCCCATTTTCAGCCCACCTAAAAATGGACATAAAATTCGGAATTTTCAGCCGATTTTGACTCTATATACACCAAAATGTAGCTTTTCTTGCCCTCTAAAACGTTGTTTTCAGGTGTTTTTCTGTGTCTATAGTCATTCTTTCAGAATTTTCAAATTTTCAAAACCCATGTTTTTGACATTCTTCGTTTCAACTTCCAGAATTTTTTTCCGAAATGACTTCAAACTTGAAATGTGCATAGATAGATTCATTTTCTAAAAAAAGTACAGATGTACTTTTTCTATTTTTTGAGTTTTGTCCTCAGCGTTGCCCAACTTACAAACCCATTTTTTTTTGGATTTTGAAATGAAATTTTTTTTTCTGTTCGAGCGAAGTGGATGGAATTTTCATGGCATATGACGTCAGGGGAGAGGCACATTTTTTAGTTAGATAATTTCTTTGTATATGCTTTAGTTTTGGATTTGTTCTTGAAACAAATTTTCAGAAAAAAATATTTTGGGAAATTTTTTAAAAATTTATACAAGCCCTGAAAATTTGATGTTAATCGGATAAGTAGAAAAAAAATATCTCAATATTTCACATTTTTGAACGATTAAATTTATGAAAAGTGGCTGTAGTATATTTTTTTCTACTATCCAGTAACATCATTTCAGAACTTCCTGTGAACGGCACCTTTTTGCTTAGATAATTTTTTTGTATACGCAAAAAAAATTTTAAAAATTTCCAAAAAATTTTTTTTTAAAATTTTTTCCAGACAAATCAAAACTAAAATGCATATACAAGAAATTATCTAAGTAAAAAAATGTACCTCTCCCCCGACTACATAAGCCCTGAAAATTAAATCCACTTCGCCCGAACAGAAAAAAATTATCGCAATTTTTCATTTCAAAATTAAAAAAAAGTGGGTTTGGAAATTGGACAACGCTGAGCACAAAACTCAAAAAATCGAAAAAGTACTTCTGTACTTTTTTAGATAATGGACCTATCTATGCATATTTCAAGTTTGAAGTCATTATGGAAAAAATTCTGGAAGTTGATACGAAGAATGTCAAAAACATGGGTTTTGAAAATTTGAAAATTCTGAAAGAATGACTACAGACAGAAAAACACCGGAAAACAACGTTTTAGAGGGCAAATAAACTACATTTTGATACAAATCGAGCGGAAAATTCCAAATTTTATTTATTAATTATCCATTTTTAGGTGGGGCTGAAAATGGGGCTCCGCCCCAGCCCCAAATTGGGACTTCCCCTTAAGGAGTGGCTTAGTTAATATATATTTATTAGTGTTTATTTTTCTCATGATCTCATATATATATATATATATATATATATATATATATATATATATATATATATATATATATATATATATATATATATATATATATATATATATATATATATATATATATATATATATATATATATATAATTATATATATATATATATATATATATATATATATATATATATATATATATATATATATATATATATATATATATATATATATATATATATATATATATATATATATATATATAAGTCATCCCCCTAATTACTGGAACAAAATTGCACCTGCAAAATATTGCAAATCAGTGTGGAGACGTCAATAGTGACTTACAAAAAAACATTCGGTGTGAAATAATGGAGGAGTTTACATAATTCTGAAGTGCGCCTGATTGCTGATACTGCGATAGTGTAATCGAAGAAATTGAAAAAAGGTTCACGACAAATCAATTGATGTAATGATATTTGCCAGTCGCTTTGAGACGTTTCAGTCATTAACAAATTTACCGGATATTGAAGTTAGAAAATTTTGTGACAGATTTCCGATGTTTAATGCGGAAGGTGTACTAGCTGACCTGAAATCCTTCATTTTTTATATCAATTCCATGCTCGAAAGCGAAATATTTAAAGCAGATGAAAGCCCATTGTAGAAAATATTGGAAGCGGACGTGGGATATTGCGAGTTACAAAAAAAGCTCTGTGAAATCTTTCTTGTCATTCCTGTAACGATAGCCTCGGTTAAAAGATCGTTCAGTACTATGAACCGAATACTAAGTGAGACAAGAAATAGAATGCTGCCAAAAACCTTAATGCATTGTATGAGGATAAGCATCGATTGGTCTGAGAATCCAACTGAGGATTTTCTAAAAAAAAACTGTAGACTTGTATGCGACGAAGAAAACTCGTCGTATACGATTCCTTTAAACTTACTTCTTTAATACCCCTAACTTACTAAGTACTAACGTCGGGGATACGGCCTACGAAAGTGTTATATATATATATATATATATATATATATATATATATATATATTTATATATACATATAATAAAAATAAATATATATATATATATATATATATATATATATATATATATATATATATATATATATATATATATATATATACCAAGGATTATTTCCATATTTGAAAAGGTCATATTACTCATATATATATTTTAATTATAATATTCTCTCATAATAATGTTTTCGTCCCCTTATGTTATTTTATTTATCTAACTTCCCAATAAATTGGCAAGTAAAGATTTGGTTATATTTCGGATATTTACTATGATTCAGTAAGACAATATCTAATAAGACTAATTAGCTGGCAAGTGACAAGAATATCATTATCCTTTATTTTTATGTAAATTATGTTATACTTATGTTACCCCCGCATCTCATAAAGCCCCGAGAAAATTGTCTGAAAGAAACACTGAATTGGGAACGTTACACATTTTTTACTCTGGTAAAGCACGCAAAAGGGAATTTTTTCTGCCTACCATCATCAATCAAGTTCCTCAATTTTTCATGACAGAGATTGAAATTAGATTTGTGAATGACATGACACTCTGATAAAAGTAATAAGAAAAGAATTTTTCACGAAATCAAACTTCCCTTTGAATTCATTTTCAAAGTTAAATTTAAAAGCAATTAAAGTTAACTTTAAATATTGTGATTTGAGTTATCAGTAAAAGGTGAAAAGAATATTTATAATTAAAATATCAACGCTGAACCAAAATCAGAGTATTGGTTGTCAAGAGAATTGATGGAGTCAATAATAAATCGATAGATATATAATTAATTATATATCTCATTTATAAAACTTCCGGAAATTAATTATCCTTTAATTGATATATATACCCACACACACACACATATATATATATATATATATATATATATATATATATATATATATATATATATATATATATATATATATATATATATATATATATATATATATATATATATATATATATATATAAATATAATAATAATATATATATATATATATATATATATATATATATATATATATATATATATATATATATATATATATATATATATATATATATATATATATATATATATATATATATATATATATATATATATATATATATATATATATATATATATATATATATATATATATATATATATATATATATATATATATATATATATATATATATATATATATATATATATATATATAACAATAATAAAATATATATAAATATATAAAATATATTTATATCTCGGCAAAGCATAATGGAAAGAGCTAAAATTAACTCATAAGATATAATGGTAAAACATATATATATATATATATATATATAATAATATAAATATTCTATACTATACTATATACTGCTATATATATATATATATATATTATCCGATAGACAAAGTCCAGAGGACTACTAAATTCCACCGCACTTGTGGGAAATGTCAAAGGTGACAATAAAATAGATCCAATTGCCTAGGGTGCAATTCACTTCACAGATTTCAATCTCAGATACAAAAGTATTATAAATATTCACTAAGTCTTTTTAAATCCCAAATCACATCTATGTCATAAGTAGACTCCAATGGACAATCAGTAGTCCCTCACTTGTAATTCACAAGTCACTCTTTAGCGTATTGTTTCTGAAATAGCTTGCAGCCACTCACAATATCTTCTGATGACTTCAGATTGAGTTCAGAATATATCTTCTCCAGTGATTACAGGATAATTCTAATGTAATTCTACACAAGAGGGGATTTGAATTACTTCCCAAAATAGTTCTTCTCAAGTCGTTACGAATTCCTTTCAAAGTAGTTTTCCTTAAGTGAACGCTAGTCACTTCAAACACTCTCTAAATATAATATTCTTCAAATAATATATTCCAAGTGAATAAACATCCAACAGACACGATGTCTTCTGGTAATAAATCTTCGTAAGAGAGTTTCAACAGACACAAAGTCTTCCAAAGGTGTGTTTCGAACGAGAGATAGAACCCGCGTGGGAACTAATTAACTTATATTTATATTATTTGGCAGTATTCAAGATGTTAAGGTGTGAAGTTACCTCAGGCACCTTTTACCACAAATTTTTTATCTAATATTTCCAAATCTTCGTAAAATAATTCCAAATAAAAATTGTTCTTAAATTAATTAATTTCGCAAAATAAATAATATTTCCAAAAATAATACTGTTTATTTCACATATGTTTTCAGGAGCTCAGAATCTTGGCCCTGACAATCCTAGAATAATATAATTTAGTTAGAAGGAAAACAGGGCTTTTCCTTTAATAAGGGAAGACTTCATAACTAGACCCCCTACTTTTTGAAAGCAAAATCAAAATTTTCACATTTTGTTTATTATCTAAATTAGTAGAAAAATTCCTCCTGAACAGCATGGTGTAATTATTTTTTAAAAATTCTAAATGGTTTTTAGATACAGAGAATTTATTTAGAGAGGTGTCAGGCTTCAAAAATTTCAATTCAATCAAGAATTGCAATTCAGTTTCAGGATAAAAAAATGTTTGTTATGGTATAGAAAATCTATTTTTTCTATTCTCAACCTTTAACTCATTCTTCGGATTTTGCTCAGTCAAATAAATGGGCCGGAGCCGGAGCAAGAGCCGAAGCGGGCTGGGCCGGAAATAGTATAAATTTTTTTCAGAATATTTTTTAAGATCTTGCTTATCAATTTTAAAATAGTGCGAAACCTTATTCGGATCTGGAGCTGAAGCCGAAGTTGGAGCCTGAACCCGGCCGAAGCCGAAGCCGAAGCCAAAGCCGCAGCCATGGACGCCAGGACGCGGCCAGCGCCTGTCCTGGGTATGATTTTTTTCAAAATATTTATTTTAGGTTAAAAATTTAATGCCAGAAGACGTACTGAACAATTTTCAAATAGTGCCGAAAAACCTTAGTCAGATCCGTAGCCGAAGAGGCGAAGTCGAAGTCGCAGCCGGGCCGGGCCAGAGCCGCAGCCGGAGCAGGAGCCGGGCTGGAGTCGGTCAGGCCGGGCCAGACCGGAGCCTGGGGTATGAATTTTTTTCAAAAAGTATTTTTTTAGGTGAAAAATTTGCCAGAGGACAGTATTGAACAATTTTCAAATAGTGCAGAATAATTAGTCGGATCCGGATCCGGAGTCGGAGCCGGAGTCGAAGTCAAAGTCGGAGCCAGAGTCAGAGCCGGTGCAATAGCATAAATTTTTCCCGAAGAATTTTTTTTAGATGAAAAATTTATTGCCAGAAGTCGTGCTAAACAATCTTAAAATAGTGCAGAAACCTTTGTCAGATCCGGAGTCGAAGGTGAAGCCGGAGACGGAGCCGGAGCCGGAGCCGGAGCAGGCCTGGGTATGAATTTTTCAAAAATATTTTTTGTAAGGTGAAAAAATTTAATGCCAGAAGACCCACTGAACAATTTTCAAATAGAGCAGAAACCTTAGTCGGGTCCGGATCCGGATTCGGAGACGAATCCTGGGTATAAATTTTTCCAAGATATAATTTTCTTAGATTAAAAATTTAATGCCAGAAAACTTATGCTGAACAATTTTCAAATAGTGCCAGAAGTCCTTAGTCGGATCCTGAGTTCGGAGTCGGAGCCGGGTTGATTCAAAGTCAAATGGAGTCAGACCAGAGTATGATTTTCGAAAAATATTTTTAGGTGAAAATTTTATTGCCGAAAGACGTGCTGAACAATTTTCAAATAGTTCAGAAACCTTAGTGAGACCGGAGCCGAAGCCGAAGTCGGAGCCGGAGCCGGGCCGGAGCCGGATCCTGGGTATGAATTTTTTTTTTTAAATATTTTTAGGTGAAAATTTATTTAGAAGAAGTACTGAACAATTTTCAAATGGTTCAGAAACATAGTCGAATCCGAAGCCCGAGGGTTGGAGCCAGGGGCCGGAACCCGGAGCTGGAGTCAGGCAGGCCAGACCAGGGCGACCAGGCCCGGGCCGGGCGGAAACCGGAGCCAGAGGCCGGAGCCAGGCCTGAGTAATGATTTTTTCAAAAATATTTTTAGGTGAAAAAATTTAATGCCAGAAAACGTAATAAATTTTAAATAGTGCAGAAACCTTAGTCGGGTCCGGATCCGGATCCGATTGAACCGGATCCTGGGTACAAATTTTTTCCAAGAGATAATTTTTATTTAGATGAATAATTTATTTCAGAAGACTTGCTGAACAATTTTCAAACCAATTGCAGAATCGTAGTCGTATCCGGATTCGGAGTCAGGCCAGCCGGATTCAAAGTTTGGAGATGGAGTCGGAGCAGAGTATGATTTTTTCGAAAAATGTTTTTAGGTGAAAATTTTATTGAAAGAAGACGTGCTGAACAATTTTTAAATAGTTCGAAACCTTGAATCGGAGCCGGAGACGGAGCCGGGCGGAGCCGGGCCGGGCCGAACCTGGGTATGAATTTTTAAATATATTTTTAGGTGAAAATTTATTGCCAGAAGACGTATTGAACAATTTTCAAATAGTTCAAACCTTAGTCAGATCCGGAGCCGAAAGTGAAGTTGGAGCCGGAGCCGGATCAGGAAGCCGGAGCTGGAGCCAGGCCGGAGCCGGGCCGGAGCCGGAGCCGGAGCCGAGCCTGGGTATGATTATTTTTCCAAAAATATTTTTTAAGGTGAAAAATTTAATGCCAGAAAACGTACTGAACAAATTTCAAGATAGGGCGAAACCTTAGTCGGGTCGGATCCGTTCGGATCCAGATTCGGAGCCGGATCCTGGGTACAAATTTTTTCAAGAGATAATTTTCTTAGATGAAAAATTTATTCCAGAAGACTTGCTAAACAATTTTCAAATAGTGCAGAATCCTTAATCGGATCCGGATTCGGAGTCGGAGCCGGAGCCGGAGTCGAAGTTGGAGACGGTGTCGGAGCCGGAGTATGTTTTTCGATTTTTTTTGTGAAAAATTTATTGATAGAAGACGTGCTGAGAAACAATTTTTAAATAGTGCAGAAACCTTAGTCAGATCCGAAAAGCCGAAGTCGGAGCCGGTGTCGGAGCCAGAGCGAGAGCCGGAGCCGGAGCCGGAGCCGGAGCCGGAGCCGGGGCCGGAGCCTGGGTATGAGTTTTTTCAAAAAATATCTTTATAGGCGAAAAATGTATGGCCAGAAGACGTGCTGAACAATTTTCAATTAGTACAGAAATCTTAGTCGGATCCGGGGCCGGGTCCTGGGTATGAATTTTTTTTTAAGAAATATTTTTAGGTTAAAAATTTATTGAAAGAAGATGTGCTGAACAATTTTCAAATAGTGCAGAACCTTTGATGGATCCGGATCCGGAGCAGGATCCGGAGTCGGATACGGAATCGGAGATGGAGCCGGATCCTGTTTATAAATATTTTTCAAGAAATATTTTTTAGTTGAAAAATGTATTGCCAGAAGACTTGCCGACTAATTTTCAAATAGTTCAAAAACCTTAGCCGGAGCCGGAGTCAGAGCCGGATCCTGTTTATAAATCTTTTCAAGAAATATTTTTTTAGATGAAAAATTTATTGCCGGAAGACGTGCTGAACAATGTTCAAATAGTACAGAAACCTTAGTTGGATCTGGATCCGGAGTCGGAAACGGGCCGGATTCTGGATTATAAATTTTGCTCCCTATAAATATTTTTTGGTAAGAAAAATTCATTGCCAGAAGACGTGCTGAACAATTTTCAGAAATGAATTGCAAGAAACGCTAGTCGGATCAGCTGGATCTGGAGCCGCAGCCGGAGTATGAAACGGAACCAGATTCTGGGCATAAATTTTTTCAAAAAATATTTTTGTACGTGAAAAATTTATTGCCAGAAAGTATTGAACAATTCTCAAACAGTGTAGAAACTAAAGTCGGAGTTGGAGCCGGAGCCGGAGAAAAATAATTATTATTTTTCTTTTGGGTTGTAAAAAAAATATATCAAAGGAACTTAGATTGATTAGCAAAAAAAATATATATATATATATATATATATATATATATATATATATATATATATATATATATATATATATATATATATATATTTATACTATATTGTT
>JABUQX010145446.1:30000-40000 GCA_015478945.1 Trachelipus rathkii
TTTATAGTAGCAGATTTCGCAATGCCAATCTTGGGTGGGGATTTTCTACACATTATAACTTAATCATCGATTGTGAGAAGAAAACTGTACAAGACTCAAATACGTCCCTTCTGGCACATCTTCAAGTCTTCCTAAGAAGTTCCTTCCTTACAAATTAATGCTAACATTGGAGACTCTGACATCTCATCTTTGCTTCAGGAGTTTCCCTTGTTAGCTTCGCTTATTGACTTGAGGAACATCAAGTTTAATCCAAAAGGACCTGTTCACTACACAGTCACTGGTGATTCTCTTCCTGTGTTTGCAAGACCTCGCCGTCTTCCTGAAAATAAAGTAAAAGCAGCAAAAGCAAAATTCGACACTTTTGAAGAATGGAATCATCAGATCTTTCTTGTCTTCTTGGGCTTCTCCTCTCCATCTGGTGCCAAAGAAAACTCCAGGAACTTGGAGGCCTTGTGGTGATTACAGATCTTTGAAAGCAATACCTAAAAGAGATGGATATCCACCCTCATATTAAAAATCTCTCACAACGTCTACGTGGAACAGCAATATTCAGCAAAATAGACCTTTAGAGGGCATACGATCAAATTCCAATGCGACCGGAGGATATTGAAATGACTGTCATTACAATTGCATTCGACCTGTTGAATATGTTTATATGTAGCTTGATTTGAAAAATGTTGGCCCTTCATTTCAACGCATAATGGACTCTATTTTTCGACATCACCCTTTTTTTACTTCTATCTTGATGACATAGAAATTTTTTCATTAACTCCAGAACAGCAAGAAGAATATCTTGGGACCCTGTTTTCAAGCTTTTTAGGAAAACTATTTGAAAATATCCTTAGAAAAAGACGAATTTTTCAAGTCATCTCTCAATATTTAGGATATCATATTTCTTCAGATAGAATTTGCCCTCCTTCAGAAAAGATGTCTGAAATTTTCAAGTACCCTCTTCCTCGAGATTCAGCAGCTCTTAGAAGATTCTTGAGAATGATTGGATACTACCATCGTTTTATCACTTGCTTAGCAAAGCTCGACTTTCCTTATCAAGAAAAACAAAACACCATCCAAAAGATAAGTCTCTTACGTGGACCAAAACGCCACAATTCTTCCATTTTCTTTACCAGATGAAAGACATCTTCAACTTGTAACAGATAGTAGATAGAAGCAGCCCTTCATCAGATGGTTGATGAACATCCAGTCCCACTAGATTCCTACAGCAAAAGGCTATCAGAACAACAACAAGCTTTCGACCGTGAACTTTTAGCAGCCTTCTATTCTATTAGTTGAGTGTATAACATATTAAAAAATAGGAAATCATAGCAAAACAAAATATCGCGCAATATATAAATATATATATATATATATATATATATATATATATATATATATATATATATATACTATATATATATATATATATATATATATATATATATCTCCACCACCACGCACCTGCACTATATCTTTATATAGTGATGGTGTAGTCGATACTCTTCTGCTGTGCTCTCAGCTTTGGTGTCACCACCACTCACGGACAGAGCCCTATTCGGGGAGGGGTGTTACACGCCAAATTGCATCCGCTAGCGCCAATTACGCAGATGGGCACAGACGCAGGCTTTTAAAAGTGAAGGAGATTAAATTCAGCAGGAAACACAGAAGGTGGAAGAGAAACAGAACAGAAATGGCAGGAAAGAAGGAAGCACCGCAGCGAACTAGCCTGGAGTTACCAATATCTACACAAAACTCGTGAGCAGACACAGTACCCCTTGTGTTACGAGGGGCGTCGTAAAGGTGGTGGTACGCGGGTGGTAAGTTCCCTCGAGCACACTTGCCGCTACGGTACCTAAAGAAAAGAGATAAAGCACCAACATCTCGCCGCAAAGATAGAGGGTCGTCAGAGTGAAGTGGAAAGTACAGAACAGTTTATAAGCCTTTTGGCTTTTGACTCGACTTACCTATCCAAAAACCGGGTGAAACCAGAGCCCCACAGATGTAGGAACAGTACTCCATTCAAGGAAAGATAAGACCCTTTGACAGCTGGAGAAACTGTGTGAGAAGAAAAAAAGTCTCGCATTCTAAACAGAACTCCCAGTTTCTTTGAGGCCACCCTAGGAACCGTTGTGATGTGAGGTTTCCAAGACATTTTTTGTTTATGTTAAGGAGCCAAGGATGTTTTATATTGTCAACAGGAGAGACGAGAAAACAACCGTCGAAGAGATAGGAAAGTTAGAAGGTGTTTTAGGGAGATTTGCAGAAGTTGAGTTTTTAAAAATTTGAATTTCACAAAGTTGAGACGACCCCAATCGGAAATTCTATCCAGATCAGCGAGGATAGAATCAGAAAGATTGAGACGAGAGGCAATTCTAGAAGTAAAAGGGACTATTTATATATATATATATATATATATATATATAACATATATATATATATCTTATACATATACCCAACCAACCCTTATATATATATATATATATATATGCTGCTATATAGCCCAACTAGCCCAGCCCAACCATGCTGCTCTTTCTTGCTGCTCATATATATATATATATATATTGTGCATGTGTGTGTATTTGGGAACCTATTAACATTTAAAAGTTTAAAGTTATTTATCATTCCAAAAATTTTTAAACGTCATTTACCTGCCACATTAAATAATTTAATTACTCTTAAAAAAACCTTTGAAGGAAAATTTTTTAACAAATTTTTGAGGTCAAAAATTTCATTCTTTACTCTTTTGGAAAATGCTAAAAATTTAAAAAAAAAAAAAATTCTTTTGCATGAATAATTTTTTACTTTTCCTCTATTAATAAAAAAAATGTTTTCTTTTTCTTTTCTTTGGTTTCTCGTTTATCACGCGTAATTTTAAAGCTTAAAGTAATAAAAAAAAAGTTTTAAAATTATTTTTTATTGTGTCAATAAATATGTATTTATTAAAAAAAAAGTCAATCATCTTCATTTTCAATTTATCAAAAATAAAATTGGAAAGGTTTGACATGAAATTAGTGTAGATTTACCGTTGTATTAATGATATATATATATATATATATATATATATATATATATATATATATATATATATATATATATATATATATATATATATATATATATATATATATATATATATAACTTTTTTATATTTTTATAATATATAATTATCTTTATATTTACTGTTATATGTATATATATATATATATATATATATATATGCTGTAATATATATATATATATATATATATATATATATATATATATATATATATAATATATATATATATATATATATAACTTAACATATATATATATATATATGTATATATTTATGTATAGCCCAATAGTATATGCCAGCTGCTCTTAGCTGCTGCTACATGTATGCTGCTGTATAGTATATAATTTTAGCTGTAATAATATATATGTATTTTATTTATCTTATATATATATATATCATAGCCAATAATATATATATATAGTAATAATATAATAATAATATATGTATATGTACTCTTCATATCTTTCAACTGCTCTTAACCAACCAATAATATATATATGTATCTTATAAATAACTGTATCTATGTATGTAGCCAACTATGTATATATAACTTAATAACATATGTAATAACTAATAGCCAACCAATAATATATATGTAACATATATCTAAAACAATGTAATATATATATATGTAGCAACAACCTTTGTATTCATAACTTAATATATATATATATATATATATATAATAATAACAATAATAACTAACCATATATGTATATATATATATATCTTTCAATAATTTAATAACATATATATATATAGCATATATATATATCTATATATATATATATATATATATTATATATATAATATATAACCTATATATATATATATATATAATATGCTGCTATATATATATATATATATATATATATATATATAATATACATATATATATATATATATGTATATGTATATATATATATATATATATATAACCAGCATAATAATATATATTTAAAGTTTTATGCTGTAAATTATATATAATATGTAACAGTAATATATATATATATGTATATACCAACCTTTCTTATGCTAACAATATCACCAGCTGTATATATCTTATAGTATATATGTATATATATATAAGGCATAATAACCAACATATATATGTATAGCAATAGCCTTTCTTAACTATATACTCTTTCTTTCCATAATATGCCAACCTTATATGTAATAATAACCATAATAATATATATATCTTTATATAATATATATATAATACATATATATATATATATATATAATATATATATATATATATATATATATATATATATATATATATGAAATAATAATAATATATATATGTAATATATATATAATATATATATATATATATATATATAACATAATATAATAATAATAATATATATATATATATATATATATAATAACTTAATATATGTAAATACGTAACCTATATAAAAATTTATATTATACAAAAATATATATATATATATATATATATTTTTGTATCTGCTGTATATATATATATATATATATATATATATATATATATATATAGCATAACTATATATATATATATGCTTAGCAACCTTATATATATATATATATTATCTTTCTTTATATATATATTTATATGTAGTATATATATATATATATATATATATATGCTATATGCTGCTGCTCTTCTTCTTTCAACTGTATATATATATATATGTTTTTATGGTTGTCACCGCTCACCGGGCAGGAGCCCTATTCAGGAGAGTGTTGCGTGTTAGAAGCTCACCAACTAACACCAAGTACGAAGATGAGCACAGACGCAAGCTTTGAAGTGAGGAGATTAAATTCAGCTGGAAACACAGAAGATGGAAAATTCCCACAGAACAGAGGTGGCGGGAAAGAAGGAAGCACCGCGGCGAACTAGCCTGGGTTACCAATATCCACACAAAACTCATGCGCAGACACAGCAGTGCTACGAGGCGTCGTAAAACTCGTGTTATACAAGTTGTCATTTCAGTCAAGCATCTAGAAAACAAGTAACTAAAGAAAAGAGATAAAGCCACCAACATCGCGCCGCAAAGATAGAGGGGTCAAGTGAAGCGGAAAGGACGGAACAGTTTATAAGCCTTCTGTTCTTTGACTCGACTCTGTATAAAATAAGGGTGAATCCAGAGCCCCCAAATATGAGAGCGGTACTCCATACAAGGGCGGATGGGGCCCTTGTATAGCTGGAGTAACTGAGAAAAGAAAAAAAAGTCTCGCAGTCTAAACAGAATTCCCAGTTTCTTTGAGGGGGGCCACCCGCAACCGTTGTGATGTGGGAACAAGACATTTTTTGTTAATGTTAAGGCCAAGGATGTTTATATATTGTCAACAGGAGAAACGAGAGAACCGTCGAAAAGAGATAGGAAAAGTTGGAAGGTGTTTTTAGAGAGGGAGATTTGCAGAAGTTGAGTTTTAAAAATTAAATTTCACAAGGTTGAGACGATCCCCCCACTTGGAAATTCTATCCAGATCAGCGAGAATAGAATCGGTGTGATTGAGACGATTGGTGATTCTAGTAGTAAAAAAAGGGGCAGATCTGTTATGAGTTGAAGAAGGAAGGGTCGAGGTCATCGGTATACGAGTGGATTAGAGTTAGATGTGCAGGTAAAAAGATCATTAATGAAAAGCAAGAACAAAGTAGGAGATAAGACAACAGAACCTGAGGAACACCACAATTATTTGACAGAAAAAGAAGAAGAAGTCGCCCATCAAATAACAGCCGATATTGAGCGATTAGATAGAAAGAAAACTAGACATAAGGAAGCATAAGCAGAGAGAAGGAGGAAACCCAAGGAACTTGGAGAGCAGTGACACGTGCCATACTCGATCAAATGCCTGGATATGTCAAGCGCCACCACGCAAATCTCCCCCATAGCTCCTAAGGGCGGAAAACCATAAATCAGTAAGATAGGAAAGTATATCGCCAGTAGACCTCGAGCGCCGCCGTACTGGCGATCGGAAAAGAAGAATGAGATTCCAGATGATCTAAGAAATGAGAGTTGAGAAGGGTTTCAAAAAGATCTTAGATAGAATACAGAGAGTGAGAGCTATAGGGCGATAGTTAGAAGGATCAGAGCAGCTTCCTTTTCGGAATCGGTTGAGACATGTGCGTGCTTCCAACACTGAGGGAAAGTGTTAGTATTGAGACATAGAGAATATAGTTGAACGAGAGGAGGGGCCAACACAGGAAGCACACTCCTCAAACACGAGGAGAATGCCATCCGGGCCCCACCCCGCCTTCTAACGTTCACAGATTTCAGGGGCCCATGCACCCGATCAAAATGACAGGTAAAGGCAAAGGACACCTGAGAGGAGAAGGAGGATGGAAAGAGGAATGCCAAGAATCATTCAGGGTTGAGTTAGAGGAAAATAGGAGGCCGAAGAGATTGGCCTTTTCAGTTGAAGAATTAGCAACAGAACCATCAGAACGAATAAGAGGAGGAAAGGCAGATTTACAGAAGTTGTTAGAGATGTTTTTGGCAAGAGGCCAGAAAGATTTGTCAGTAGGAGAACCAAAAGGGAGGTTAGCGCACTTTCGTTTGATGAAAGCCCGCTTTGCTCGTCGAAGTATCCCTGCAACGATTTCTAGCTGAATGAAAATTAGCAAGAGTGATAGGAGAACGAGAATTTTTCCACCCCGATACGCACTGTCTCTAGCCTGAATGGCCGAGACCAAGCACGATCGAACCATGGATTATTAGGAGAAAGATTTAGTCGAAAGGAATGAACCTGCTCATCCATCAACGATTACACCTTCCACCTTATCGGCAGAAGCTGAAGCGTCACCAGAGTCAAAGCAGTCATTCAATTATAGTTAGCGTAGAAGCAACGCAAGGCCCCCCAATCAGCCCGATCAAAGTGCCAGAAAAAACGCGTAGGGCAGGATGGAGCTGTTGGAGAGAAAGTATTAAAATTGAGAGATATAAGGTTGTGGTCAGATTTACCAATAGGAGCGAAGGTGGTGTATTTATAGAGAGAAGGACTAGTGGTGAAACATAGGTCAAGTGTGTTCAAGAATTGGTTAGGACGATCCGGAATGTGTGTGGGTTCTTTAATTAGTTGCTCCAGATCGTTGAGAATGCTAAATGATTCGGCCTCCTCCCCACCTAAATCAGTATGAGAGGACCCTAACCATTCAGTGTTGTGTACATTGAAATCCCCTAAATAGAGGACCTCAGTATTTGGATGAGAAGATATAACAGTCTCGTGAAAAGTAGTAAGATATTCAAAAAAGGCGTGAAAATCTGTTCTGTTAGGAGAACAGTAGCAGAAGCACAAGATTATTATAGTAGAAGGAAGAAAGATTTTAAGCCACAGAACATCGAAGTTAGGAGATTCGAGATTCGAGACGTGTTACAGGAGTATTAATGTTTACATAGGCACACACTCCACCCTTCAGACGGAAATTATGAAATAAGTTATAGTTAGATACATTAAACGAGTTAGAGGGTGAATTCTTAGCCATCTGTGTCTCAGACAAGAGCAAAAGGTTAGGGTTAGAGTTAGAGAGGTGGTATTCCACGGATGCAAAGTTAGATTGTAAGCCGCGGATGTTAGTAAAGTCTATAGAAAGCCCGCGCCTGTGCAAATCTGCCATCACACATGCACACACAACCACACCAAAACAAAAACAAACAAACAAAAAAAAAAAAAAAAAAAAAAAAAAAAAAAAAAAAAAAAAAAAACAGGTCAAAATTATTCACACTAAAAACGCAAATTTTATTAAAACGATAAAACTGTATTTTTAATAAATATGTAAAATATGAAAAATTTAGAAAGTTTAAAACACACACGCACTCGTACACCCTCACAAATTTACGAAAGAAAAAAAAAATTACAATTATTCAACGTAAAACTGGATATGTAAAGATTAAAATAACAATTAACTAAAAACGTAGGTGCTGTGCTTAAACCCGTTTAAAATAAATAAAAAAATAGAAACACTAAAAACTAGTTAAAAAAGACTACGAAAAAAAATATACCCTAGTACTATCTAAACAGTATTAACTTTAAAATAAACCTACGAGTACAGTCACTTAAAAAAAAAAAAAAAGAAAAGAAAAAAGTTAAAACTAGGACTTATCTTTTAAAACCTCGTACGTAGAACTTTACTAAAACGGATAAAATGGTATCAAAGTAGTAAGATTTAATAAAATTCTAAATAATAATAAAAAAGTTTGAAAAACACACAAACTTTCATTAAACACAGCACTACATAAACACAATAAATAATAAAATATAATTATTTCAGGGAGAGCACATTCAACCACGTCTTCACACCACGACATACCTACATATATATATATATATATATATATATATATATATATATATATATATATATATATATATATATAACCAATATAAATATATATTTATAACTGCTATCTTTATCTTCTATAAAAATATATATATATATATATATATATAGACACCTACATATATATATATATATATATATATATATATATTACTCGCCAAAAATTACGCACCACTTGGATAAATGCCACTCGAAGGAACGGGAAGGCCCCTAACCCCATGAAAAATCACGCCAACACAGAGGACAGCATCAGTGTAACTATGTAACCACCCTGCAGAGAATTTGCTGCAGTATTGGGGCCGTTACCGCGATTAATTTAGGAAAACATAAACCACGTAACTAGACCTTGGAGAGGTGGGGGTAGGTTATGGCGGGGGTATAATCGAGCGAGGGATCATTCACGTACGAAGCGACTCCGATAAACATGGAGGATAGTGCGTCAACTGTCAGGAAATCAGTGCGAGCAGATAACAACACTTACGCCGAAGGACACGGGTACCTGGCACTTGGTCGACGGTTCGGTGTAGCGCACACAACGATTTGCACGGGAGGTCCAACGGTACCAGGAAACCCTGGCACATGATCGCCGGCGAGGACAAGGTATGCCCAGGGCCACGACACCAGTGGAAGACTGATTTATTCGTCTGCGTGCATTACGAGAGCGCCACACAACGGCACGAGATCTGCAGATACAGCTGGCGGAGGTACTCGGCACCAGGGTGAGTTGACAATACAGTGCGTCGACGCCTTGCGGGACATAATTACCACGGCCGGAGGAGCCTGCCAAAAAGAGTCCACACCTACCACGGCACATCGAAGGGCGCGACTGGCATTTGCACGAGAACACATCCATTGGACGATCGACGATTGAATAAGACAAAGGTGCTCTTTACGGATGAGTCGAGAGTGTCTCTGTACGCCTCGGACAGGCGTGATAGAGTATACCGACGACCGACGGAGAGGTTCGCGCAATGCAATGTGCTGCAGGTGATGCCGTTTGGAGGTGTGTTGGTTATGGTCTGGGGGAGGCACACTATCGGAGTCAACACAGTTACACATCTTCGGTGGGGCACTCTTGCAGCCGTAAGGTATATCACAGACATCCTTGACCCATATGTCGTGCCATATGCCCCTTACATCGGTGACCCTTTCATCCTAATGCATGACAATGCAAGATCACACTAGGTCCAATGTGTGAACGACTACCTTAGAACGGTTCAAATTACGGCATTGGAGTGGCCAGCATATAGTTCGGACCTCAACCCAATCGAACAATTGTGGGATATCCTGAAAATGTCGGATCCGACTGCTCCAACCCCCTCCACGGACCCTCTCGGACTTCCATCTAAACATGAGGGATCAAATCACTGTCCAGAACATCTGCCCACACATCGAGAGCATGCCATGACGGTGTCAGGCAGTCATCCTTGCCAGAATGGGTCATACACGGTATTGAGACAGACCCAAAACGTACGTACTAACATTGTGTATTTGCAGGGCCAACCTCCAAACCCTACTGCTATACCCCTTTGACTGCACCTTTGGCCTCACACTCTATCAATCTACGGTTCTGGGGAGAATCCACCATGTTATTGTCATTGTCCAATAAAGTGTCT
>JABUQX010145446.1:42500-52500 GCA_015478945.1 Trachelipus rathkii
GCTACCGACTCGTTAGGCACAACCACAGTTGCCTAGCCTCAGAGAATAAGGAACTATTTTTTTGACTTCGAGAAGTAACAATTTTCACCGATCGCAACTACTAAGAAGGAATAGTAGAAATTGATGACAACATCCTCAAGCTAACCTTCAGACGAAATCATTACATATATATATATATATATAGCAACCTTAACCTTAACTTATATGTATATATATATATATATTAATAACCAACTAATTTTATATATATATACTGTATATATATATGTATATATATATAACTAACTTATATATATATATATATAATGCTGACTTTTATTTTTTGGGCTCACTAAGGCAAGTAGGCGTTGCCTACTCTGCCTACCCAAAAACCGCCACTGATAACTATATATATATATATATATATATATATATATCTAGATAGGCTCAAAATATATATCTACTTCTAGATATATATTAACTTATATTTATCGCTGCTATATATATATATATATATGCCACTTTACTTCTTTCCTCTCTCAGGAAGGATTCTTCATCCTGTCAGCCGCGCAAGAAACATCTTTCTCCAGACGTCCCTTTCCTGCACTGTTCCTCTTCTCTTCAGCGCTCTCATATTTGGTAGCTGACATCTTTCCAGAGAGTCCTCCACCGATTCCGCCCATCTTTTCTTCGGTCTTCCCCTTGGTCTTCTGCCCTCTGGTATCCATTCCCATCTTCTTTTCGGCATTCTCTCCTGCTCCATCCTCTCCAGATGTCCCCAAATATACACTTATAGTACTGCTATATATATATATACACTATATATATATATATATATATATATATATATAATATTATATATATATATATATATATATATATATATATAGGTAACATATAAATAAAATAAATATATATATATATATATATATATATATATATATATATATTACTAAATATATATATATATATATATAATAACCATAATATAATATATATATATAAAATATATATATATATATATACTAATAATATAACAATAATATAATAACATATATATATATATATATATATATATATATATAACATATACATATATATATATATATATATATATATATGTTAGGATATATATGTATAACCATATGCCATATATATATATAATAATAATATAATAATATATAATATATATATATATATACTATATACTATATATATACATATATATAAATATATATATATATATACGCATATAAAGTATTTATTTTGGCACTTTTTTACCTGCGCATCTTATAACCTATATATAATATCATATATATATATATATATATATATATATATATATAATATAGTAATATATCATAACTATACATATATATATATATATATATATATCCATATATCTGCTATGTGTCGTGATGATATTGCTATATATACTATATATACCATATGCCACTGTATCTTTCTCATATATATATATACTATATATATATATATATATATATATACTCTCTTTCTTATATATACCACTGCCATATATATACCACTCATATATATATATGCTCCCATATATATACAATATTTCCAAGAGCTATGAAGTCAAATGATATAGAAAGTAAATTCGGGTATTAAATATTAATTAACTGATTTTGAAAGTATGAAAATTAAAAATCCATTTTTAATACTTTGTTTTCCCATAAGAAGAGCAAAAAAAAAAAAAAAAAAAAATAAGAAAAAAAAAAAAGAAAAAAAGGAAAATCAATTTCTTATCGTCTACAAACCAAGAAAATAAACACAATTTTGTTCTTTACATTTAAATTAAGTAATTGTCATCTTTAGACAGTTAAATTGCACAGAAAACATAGAAATATTCAGAAAGAAAGTACTTACACTATATTAAAATTAGCATTGACAAATAATGAATCTATGTATGAGAGAATATTCATAGCTCAAAACCAATGACATAAGATCACGAATAATGTTTTCATAATACAGAGGGCAATCTCTTCTTTTCTGTATCATGCATCTTTCCATTATAATCCAGGTGTCCTTAAGCATAAACATTATAACACACACCTACACACTTATATATATACACACTTTTACTCATACATATATATATATATATATATATATATATATATATATAATATATATATATATATAAAACTAAACAGTCACACATTTATACACTATCTATTAACATAAATATAACATAACTTCTATATATTCTTCTTTCACATATATATATATATATAACTATATATATACTAAATATATGCATATATATATATACAACATAACTAATATATGTATATATATATAATATATAGCAATAATAACAACCATATATATATCATAACACTTATATATATATATATAATAACATATATATATATATATAACACTTATATGCTATATATATATAATACATATATATATATATATACTCATGTATATATATATATAATAACCTTAACAATATATATATATATATATATAACTTATATATATATATACACTATACCATATATATATATATAAATATATATATATAACAAATATATACATATATATAACATATACACTATATATATATATATATCATATATATCTTTTCATACATATATATATATATACATATATATATATATAACATAACTACGCACTATATAACAACAACATATATATATATATATATATGGAGTAGTAAGGAGAGCACTTTCGGCAGCCAAAATGACAGCAGGAAGTTGCAAGCGGATGTTGCAAATGTTCCAAAGAAACAGTTTGTAACATTCCACAGGTTCTTGGCGTTGTTGAGAAGTCAAATTAGATGTTTCTAAGGTTGGTGAGATCGATTTTGAGGTCTTTATGCGAATTTTAACTTAAACTTAGTGGATTTAACCCCCAAAAAAGGAATTTTTGGTTCCTTGAAGGTTTTAAATGATCGGTAGACCATTTATGATCACTTCACCCGAATTATCATAGTCTTTAACCACTAAACCGATGTTTAAATCGTCTTTCTACATGCTCTGGATGGCTTATTACATTGAAAAACATAATCGAAATAAATTAGGGGTTTCAAAATTCGAGGAACCTGTTTTCTGAGGCTCTTGTGCCTCTGAACGGCAGAAAATTTTTAGTCATGTCGGCAGTTACCTTGGAAATTTCCATCACATCGTTAGATTTGACACTTGATGTGTCAAAGTATAGGTTTTTAGGGTCGGTGAGTCAGTTTTTGACGACAGCATGATCGTTTTGTGAGTTTTTAGAAAGGCTAGGAACGAGTCTTCTAAGCCACACTTTTCCCTCTCAATTTAGAAAATTCTAGTTAACGTATCATCCTTCAACTTGCTACCCCATTAGCTGGCAGCATCATCTTGTCTAAGGTGCAGTTGTAAAACCGCTAAGTCCATGTGAAGGGTGCCGAGCCCAACTAAGTAGGAAAAGGTTGTAGATAAACGAAAAGCACAGAGTGCATAGGAGAGGAAAGAGGAATCGGAGTTGAAGAAGGACACAGAACCTGAGTTGACTCATGTGCCGGAGCACTGAGCCGGAGTCGGAACCGGAGCCAGAAGAAAAGCACAGAATGCTTAGCAGAACAAGAAAAGCCAGAGGCATAAGAGGACAAGAAGATGAAGGAGGAACGACGACAAGGATGATTCCAGAGGAATCAGAAGCGGGAAGGTTCCCCACATGAGATGGGGACCGAACCCCAAAACGGGGTTTTACCCTTAAAATGAAATTTTAATGGTGAATTCAGCTATTAATTACATAGATGATCACTATGGCAATCACCAAATGTTGCACAAAATATGAAACTTAGCACAATTATACGGCTACTCTCTAACTATTTGCCGTTCAACCGATCTTTCTTAATACATTGGCTAACTTAATCTATCCTTACCTAACCGGACTAAACATAACAACCTAGCATTGTTTGACGTAACCTGGCTCAACGTACTATCTTGGCTCATATAACCTTTTAATTATGTCATCTCTCTCTCTCTCTCTCTCTCTCTCTCTCTCTCTCTCTCTCTCTCTCTCTCTCTCTCTCTCTCTCTCTCTCTCTCTCTCTCTCTCTCTCTCTCTCTCTCTCTCTCTCTCTCAATGCAATGTTTAACACAAATAATTTTCTTAACTTCTCTAGGTGCATCAAAACTAGCGTCAGCTGATGCTATTTACATGAACGGGCTTCGTACTGTGCACATGACTGTTTCGATTATAATATGCGCAGACCTTCATTTCTACTAGTAACTTGTGTTCGCCTGTATGCTGTACATAAACTATTATATTTCTTTTGCATAACGAAACATCCTCACTCACAAGAAGGCATATCACATCTAATCTTTCCAGCATCTGGGCCCTTATCACTGTGCGTCATAATGAATGAGGTCACTGCAATGCAAGGATACAAGGCGTTGATTGGTATATCACGTTCAATCCCAGGTTATGTATGAGGAATATGCATCTGATAATGAGATATATGCACAAAGTCCGTGATATTAGTTTCTTACTGTTTGTCAGTGAAAAAAGACGGTTTTCTTAGACTGATGATGAGAGGCGAGTATTATTTTATTTGTTTCTTATTAACTAACAGCTTTGTTTTTCTTTCCTTCGTTCTTCGTATATATATGCTACTATTTATTTTTGTTGTAGACGTTGTTTGTTGCTATTTTTTAGTTACACATACACATGCACATTAATTATAGAGACACTTTACTTAATACCTTACGCTAACTTCTGAGCACATGACCGTCATTTCTATAGCGTCATGCATCTGTGTTCCGTTTCCTAAAAACGTAAATCAACATTTATTTTTTCACATTTAATATTAAAATCTCATTTTCTTTTGTATGGGTCAACTATTATATTTCTAGTACATGACGAAACATTTATATTTGTTTAAAGTTTTATTTATTTAATTTAAAAGTTTTAGTTTGTTTGTTAAGTTTTAATTTTTCTTAATTTTATATTATTTTTAAAATATTACTCCCCATTTATAATTTTACTTGTTGTTTAATTTATTTAATTTATTCAATTATTTATTTAAAACCTTCAAGGAACCAAAAACACTTTTGGGAAGGTTAAATTTATTAATATCAGGTTAAAAAAAACTCTGGAAACGGTCTTCTAGACCTCAAAATCGGTCTCACCGACCTTAGAAACCTCTAATTTGACATCTTAAAAGTCAAAAGCCGAATGTTACAAAATGTTGCTTGGCAACATTTACAACATCCCCTTGCAACATGCAGCTGTATATATATATATATATATATATATATACCACTATATATATATATATATATATATATATATATATATATATATATACTCTTATATACTATATATATATATATATATATGCTATATATATATACATATATATATATAGCCACTAGTAAAACGGTTGAATGTGAACAAGTTTGATACTGAACAAATCTTTGGGCAAATGAAGGCAATTGTTGGTAGTGCAAAGGAAGTATGTGGATGTGCTAAAGTAGGAAGTAAAGAATGTTAGACAGTGAATGGTGGAATGAATAGGTGATGAAAACGGTTAAAGGTAAAAAAAAAGAGCGTGGTTGAATGTACTAAGCAAATGATGAAGACTCAAAAAAAAGAGAGATGCTTGGAATTATATAAGGAGGAAAAAAGAAATACTAAAGTTGCAGATGTAGGAGAGAAAACAAGAGGTAAATGGACAGTTTGGAAGGAGGATGAATGGGGATTTACAAGGGAATAGGAAGTTCTTCTGGAGGGAAGTGCAAAAGGTTAGAAAGAGAACAAGGGGAATCTGCTTAGAATAATGAATAAGGATGGTACTTTCGTCTGATGAAATGGATGTGAGGGAGTGTGGAAAGAACACTTCAAGAAATCTGTACAATATTAACAGTAATGAAGGGGTGATAGTGATATTGTGTGGGTTTGATGGTGCAAGAAGGAATTGGCATTTTTGAGATGGGAGTTAATTAGAAAGGGGGAGGTAATAGGTAGAAGTGAAAAAGTTGAGAATGGTAAATCAGCAGGTATAGATGAAATTACTGGTGAAATGATCAAGACCGGAGTCGAATGGTGATTGATTGGATTTTGGAAGTTGTGTAGTAAAGCGTTTATAGAAGGGGTATAGTTCAAGGGATTGGGAGAGCACAGTAATCATGCCCTTCGATAGGGCAAGGGAGAAAAAAAGGAGACAGAAATTACAGGGGAATAAAGTTTGTAGAGTGTTGTAGGGAAGGTATATACAGTATTTTGGTCGATCAAGTGTGTTAGTGACCGATGGATGTCCTTTTGTAGAGCAAAGGTGCGTTTAAGTGGTAGAGGATGTGGATCAAATCTTTACATTAAACAATTGAGAAAATGTGGGAGAAGAAGAATAAATTGTGTTGGTTTTGTAGTTTTGTGGACGTAGTGATAAGGAAGTTGGCAGGAAGCTTTGGCGGTGTTGATTATATGGATTTGCTAGTGATAGGCTTCTGAATGGTATCAAAATATGTATGTCGATAGTGAAGCGTGTATAAGAATAAAGGAGTGTACGATGGTGATAAGTGAGGAGAGTACCGCAGTGTGAGACAGGGTTGTGTTATATCTCCTTGGCTATTCACAATTTGTATATGGATGAAGTTATGAAAAAATTAGAGGTGGGGATGGCAAGAAATGGTGTTAGAATGGTGGAGAATGGAGATGAGTGGAGGTGCCCTACCTATTATATGCCAGATGATTTGGTTCTGTGTGGTGAATCTGAGAAGTTGGGAAGAGAGTAGAGATTTGGCAGGGTGTGCAAAAGGAGGGGCTTGAAAGTAAACGTGGATAGAGTAGGTTATGATTTTGGTAGAGGATATTCCTCGGTGAAGTTATATTAGATGAAGAGCAGCTGGAACAAGAGATGTAGAGATTTAAATATTTAGGGTATATATTGGATGAGAGGGAACGGACGATGCAGAGTGTAGTAGGAAAGTTGTGAATGGCAGGAAGGTGTCTGGTGCAATTAAATCGTTGGTGGATATAGAGGACTAAATCTTGAGTGTGCTAGGGTCTTACATGAGGATATGTGTTTACCTGTGTTATTGTATATTAGTGAGACTATGGTCTGGAATAATAAGTATAGATCTAAGTTATTGTGTTCAGATGGACAATCTTGAGGGCGTGTAAGGTATGAAAAGAATTGATAAAATGAAAGGAATGAACTTGATAGGGAGATGGCGCAGTGTGAAGAGGGTAAATGAGAGAATAAATGAAAGTATGTTGAGATGGTTTGGTCCTTATGGAAGGAATGAATGATACGATCAGTTGGTTAAGCGATTGTATGAGTGGCAGTGTGTTGGGACAGTCGGCTGGGAGATCCCGAAGAAAAAAGTGGATTGAGTCAGTAAACGGATGTCGTTTGAGGGAGAGAAATGTGAGTTTGGTAGAGGCGAAAGAAAGGTGTATAACAGGGCGAATGGCGAAGGAGGATTGTGAGGGTATGGTTGGCCACTGGTGAGGATGAACCAACACATTTGACGATCCTCACCATAGTGAGGGTCCATCGCTGCTCCCGCCAGACTTTAGGTTGGATTTTCTCTGACTGCAGTTGGTTCTCGCTGATAATGGTACTAGGGGCGTAAAGACTAGTGGGCTTTCTTTTCGACTTATCATGTTCTTTCCCTGCTAGCTCACTTCCACGTTGTGATGCTATCCATTCTTGGAAATCAAAGGGAAGAGATAAAGAGGGAAGAATAAATATATATAAATATATATATATATATATATCTTTATATATAACTAATAAATATATATATATATATGTATATATATATATCATATATATATATATATATATATATATAATATATAACCTTAATAATGGCACCACGTCATGAACCACCATATAATATATATATATATATATAATATATATATATATAATATAATAATATATATATATATATATATTATAATAACCATAGCCTTTCTTCTATATATATATATATATATATATATAAATATATACATAACAATATATAATAATAATAATATATATATATATATATGTATATATAATATAATAATAATATAATATATAATAATAATATGTATAATAATAATATAATAATAATATGTATGCAATATATATATATATATATAATAATATATATATAAATATATCATATATCATAACTCTTTATAATAATAATATATATGCTGTTTATATATGTATGCTTAATAATACAATATAACAACAATAATAACAATAACAACAATATATATATATATATGTAATAATAATAGCCACAATAATGTTACGATTAGCCAATAATAATAATAATATAATAATAATATGTATATATGAAATGTAATATATAATATGTATAATAATAAGTATATGTATATATAACTATATCAACTCAGCTGCTGCTGCTAATATGTATATAGCAACAGCCAGCCAATGTAATGATAATATAATATATATGTAATAACTCTTATATGTATATATGTATAATATTAGTATAATATGCTATATATATATATAATATATGCTATATATATATGTATATATATATATCAACTGCTCATATGTACATAATAATAATAACTAATATGTATATATATGTATATAATATATATATATGAAATATGAAATATAATATATATATATATATAATAATAATATGTATATGTATATATATATATATATATATATGTAATAATAATAACCAACAACAACAACAATACAACCAATATATATATCAATAATAACAATAACAATGTGTGTGAAACCAATAACCCAGTAATAATAATAGCAATAATATATAATATAATATAATATATATATGTAAATAATAATATAATATAATATATATATATATAATAACAATAATAATATATATGCTGCTAATAACAATATATATAAAATTATGATATGTAATATATATGTATGTATGTAACATGCAGCACCAGCAACAACAATAATAGCAGCAATATTACAGCCAACAACAGCTATATGTATGTATATAGTAGCAGCCAGCTAACAGCAACCTAGTAGCTAATGGTGTAGTATGCCACAATAATAATATAGTTAACATCAATAATAGCATTTGTATAGTCTATGCTTCATCACTTCATATGCTAACAAGATTAATATATTTAATAGCCATCAATAATATATAAAATATAATATATCTTACTAATAACAATATAGCCAATAATAATAATAATGTATAATAATAATAATAAATAATAATATATATGTATAACAATAATATAATATAATAATATATCTAATAATATATATGTATGTGTAGCCAGCAACCGCAACAATATATGCTGTAACCAACAACAACAACCAATACTCTGATAATATATATATATAATTAAAAATAGTGAGAAAATCCCTAACAGGACCCTTTAGCGTACTTGTACTGAATCCAGGATCGTAAGAGGAATATTTACAAAGCATTGCGAAAAGGATTTTGAGGACTGGCGTTTGTCGTTGTTTCCTGTCCCAAAGGCTCTGAGACAGAGATTGGAATTACAAAATACTTTCTCTTTCTCCCATTATTTTACCTTTAAAAAAAAATTTTTTTTTTCTCATTACAACAATTATTTCTTTTTTTTTAAATTTATTTTTCTTTGTATTATTTTTTTTCGTATTTTATTATTTCTTCTTTTTTATTTTTATTTTTATCCTTCGTTTTTCTTGTTTATCTTTTTTTTGTTTTTGTTTTAGTCGTCTTGAGCGAAGAAGAATCTTAATTAATTCTTTTTGTCTCGCTTAAATTAGAAATCCATAAAGGAGATAGAAAATAAATACGTGCATTACATACAAATACTTATATATATATATATATATATATATATATATATATATATATATATATATATATATATATATATATATATATATATATATATATATAATTATATATATATATATATATATATATATATATATATATATATATATATATATATATATATATATATATATATATATATATATACATTTATATATATATATATATATATATATATATATATATAT
>JABUQX010145447.1:0-7500 GCA_015478945.1 Trachelipus rathkii
CTTTGAGTTCTTTCAAAGGAAAATCCACTTTTAAATCTTAAATCTTCCTTAAGCTGGCAGGCCCTTCAATATATATATATATATATATATATATATATATATATATATATATATATATATATATATATATATATATATATATATATATATATATATATATATATATATATATATATATATATATATATATATATATATGGTATATATATATATATATATATATATATATATATATATATATATATATATATATATATATATATATATATATATATATATATATATATATATATATATATATATACTATATATATATATAGGTGTTGCACCAGATCTTCGGCTTGACCGGAGTTCCAGCGTCTTTAAAGGTTTCCAGTTTCGGCCGGACTGCAATAGTTTCCGGTCTTCAAGCTTGGAGACCACTATAATTTTAAAAGTGTTGATAAATTATTGGGGTAATAGTTGAGTCTAGAGGTGAAGTGGATGGTGATTTTTCACTATCTGCGGATGCCGATACTTAAAATCACTATTCGTGGATTGCGGATGCGGATAGAGTAAAATTTTTAGAATTTTAGTGACTGGTACTTTATATATATATATATATATATATATATATATATATATATATATATATATATATGTATAATATATGTATATATATAATAATAATAATATATATATATGCTATATATATATAATAATATGTATATGTATATATAATATATATTTATATATATATATATATATATATATATGTATATATATAACCAACATGGCAATAATAAACATGTAACTATCTTTGAAATAATAATAAATCTTTCTTCCAACTCAATAATATATGTAATATATGTATAATAATATGTATATATATATATAAAATAATAACAATAATAATAATAATAATATATGTATATATAATATCTTCTTTCTTCTTAATATATGTAATATGTGAGCCGACCAATGAGCCTATGTAGTAACCAGGCCAATAATAATAATATCTGCTCGAATAATTATGATAAATGAATAATATAATATGTCGCATATATATATGTAGACTGCTTTATTCGCTCTGGTGACGCTTCGACTTCTGCCGATAAGGTGGGAGCGTGTAATCGTTGACGGGATGAGCAGGTTTATTCAATCTTTAACTAAATCTTTCTCTTTCTCAAAATCCATGGTTTGATAGAACGTGCTTGTTCTCTGGCCGTTCAGGCTAGAGAGACAGAAGAACGTATCAGGGTGGGAAGAGATTATAGTTCTCTATCACTCTTGTCTATTTTTCATTCAGCTAGAAATCGTTGCAGGGATACTATTAGACTGGCTAAGCGGGCTTTTCATCAAACGAAGTGCGCTAACCTCATGGTTCTCCTACTGACAAAATCTTTCTGGCCTCTTGCCAAAAACATCTCCTAACAACTTCAGTAAATCTGTCTTTCCTCCTCTTATTCGATCTGATGGTTCTGTAGCTAATTCTCCAACTGAAAAGGGTAATCTCTTCGGCCTCCTATTTCCTCCTAATTCTACCCTAAACGATTCTGATATTCCCTTCCTACTTTCCCTCTTCCCATGTGCCACATGCCTTTACTATTGATTACATTTGATCAAGTACATGGAATGTTAAATCTATTAACATCAGGAAGGAGGGTGGCCCGGATGGCATTCGTCCCCGAGGTGTTTCGAGGGAGTGTGCTTCCGTGCTATCACGCCCCTCGTTCAGCTATATTTTCTCTATGTCTCAATACTAACACTTTCCCTTAAGTGTTGGAAGCACACACATGTCCAACCTATTCGAAAAAAAAAAGGTAGTTGCTCTGATCCTTCTAAATATCGTCTTAACCTGTATTATATGTAAAATCTTTGAAATTCTACTCAACTCTCATTTCTTAGATCATCTGAATCTCATTCACTTCTTTACGATCGCCAGTACGTCTTTCGGCGCTCGAGTCTACTGGCGATATACTTTCCTATCTTACCGATTTATGGTTTTCCGCCATTAGGAACTACGGAGACTTGGATGGTGGCGCTTGACATATCAAAGCATTTGACCGGGGGTATCGCACGCGTCACTGCTCTCCAAGCTCCCTCCTTTGGGTTTCCCTCCTTCTCTTTGCTTACTTATGTCTAACATTCTTTCAAATCGCTCCATATCGACTGTTGATGGAGAGACTTCTTTTTCCTTCCCTGTCAATAGTGGTGTTCCTCAGGGTTCTGTCTTATCTCCTGCTTTATTCCTACTTTTCATTAATGATCTTCTCTCCTGCACATCTAACTCTATTCACTCTTATGCCGATGACTCGACCCTTCATTCTTCAACCCATTTCAGTTCTGCTCCTTCTTTTACTTCTAGAATTGCCTCGTCTTAATCTTTCCGATTCTATTATAAGCTGCAGTCTGGATAGGCGAATTCCGGGATTAAGTCGTCTCAGCAAATTCAGATTCTTTAAAAACTCAACTTCTACAAATCTCCCTCTCTAAGACACATTCTAACTTTCCTATCTTTCAACGGTTCTCGTGACTCTTCTGTCGACAATATAAACATATATATATATAAACAAAAAATGTCTTGAAAACCTCACATCCATCACAACGTTTGCTAAGGCGGCCTCAAAGAAACTGGAGTTCTGTTTAGACTGCACAACGAGACGCCTCTTCTCAGTTACTCAGCTATACGAGGGCCTCATCCGCCCTTGTAGGGACTACTCTCATATCTGGGGGGCTCTGGTTTCACCCGGCTTTTGGACAGGGTCGAGTCAAAGGCCAAAAGGCTTATAAACTGTCCTGTACTTTCCAGTTCACTTGACCCTCTATCTTTGCGGCGCGATGTTGGTGCTTTATCTCTTTTCTATATACCGCAGCGGCAGGTGCTCGAGGAGCTTATCACTCGCATACCTCCACCTTTGCGTCGCCCTCGTAGAACTAGGGTGCTGTATCTGCACATGAGTTTTGTGTTGATGTATCTAACTCCAGGCTAGTTCGCTGCGGTGCTTCCTTCTTTCCTGCCACATCTGTTCTGTGGAATTCTCTTCCATCTTCCGTGTTTCCTACTGAATTTAATCTCCCCCACTTCAAAGCCTGCGTCTGTGCTCATCTGCGTAATTTGCTTTAGTTGTTGACTTCTGAGGCGTGAAACACCCCTCCTTGAATAGGGGTCTGCGTGTGAAGAGATGAAAAAAATAAAAAAAAAAAAAAATATATATATATATATATATATATATATATATATATATATATATATATATATATACTATATATATATATATATATATATATATATATATATATATATATATATATATATATATATATATATATATATATATATATATTTTTCCTATTTCTCAACCAGAGAACTCAGCTATCAGAGATTATTATAACTTTTCTTATTGTCCAACATGCTTCCACTGACGAAGAACTTAAAATTTTAGTCCTTATACATAAAAACACTTTAACCACTTTTAATTCTGGGGTAGGGTGCGTAACATACACGGAAAGAGGATGGTTAAGTAGAATTGCATGCCTTAAGTCGAAACCAAAATCATCAGCGTACAATAAGCAGGGGAACCCTATACTCTCTTCCATTCTCCATCAGTCTAAAACCTATCCCTACCACCCCTCCCTCTAATTCTTTCATCATCCCATCCATATATAAATTAAATAGCCAAGGATACTAAACACATCTCGGCCGTAATTCCATCTATACCTGCGAATTTACCATTCTTCAACCTTCTCCCTACTAATTACCTTATCCCATATATCCTATTTAATCTTACACTAATAAACCCATACACATTCACTATCACCTCTTCATTACCGTCAATGTTATGCAGATTTTCGAAGTGTTCCCCACACTCCTTTCTCAACCTATCTCCCTCTTCGCTCCAACACGCCAAGTCATCAGCGTATGCCAGAATATCACGGTCCAAAGCTTCTATATCTCGCTCACCTTCTCTATCACTACTTCCAGATATGCCACAAACAAAATTGGTGACAACACGCTTCCTTGTTTGACTCCCGTTCTCACCTTAAACCATTCCTTATTCTCATATTCTGTTCTTACATTACATTTACTACTTCTATACAAACTCTCCAGGTGTCCTGAATTTTTACCCACTGCATATTCTCTCTCTCTAGCACTATCCAATCTCTCCCTTGGCACTGAATAATAATAATAATATAATATATATATATATATATATAATATAATATATACGGTATATATAATAATAACTATCTTCTATATATGTATAATAGCATAATAATATGTAGTAAATATATGTATATATATATATATGTAAATAGGCAGTATGTCTTAACTAAAACTGTAATATCATATATATGCATATATATATATATATAATAATAATATAATATATATATATAATAATAATATATATATATATATATATATATATATATATACAGTATATAATATGCCGTATATATATATATAATATTTTATATATATAATAATAATAATATATATATATATATATATATAATATAATATATATATATATATATATAACAACAGCATATATATGTATATGTACCGGTAGCAACCAGCTTAGTATGTATGTATATGTATATATAATAATAATAATATAATATATGTATATATATATATATCTTTATATGTGAATCTAATAATATAAACAATAATAATAATAATATAACATTCACAGTACCAAATATATATGTATGTAGTATATGTATGCAAACCAATAATATAATATAATGATAATATATATGTATATATGTATACGGTGTATATATGTAATAATATGTATAATATATAGCATAATAGCATATAATATATAATATAATAATAGCGTAATAATATAATATATGTAATATATATATACTATATCATATATGTAACAATATATATTAACAACTGTATAATATATATATATATTGGAAGCATTCAATTCCCAAAATATTCCATTTATTCTTTGCTGTCAATAATTCATATTTTACTGTCTACATTTCAAAAAAAAAAAAAAATAGAAGTTCAATTCCCAAATCAAAACAAAAGAGAACAAATAAGATCTCTAAAATGAAAAGCACAAACAAATAGAAAAACAAAAGATGTCAATCACAACCAGAATAAGAAATGGAATAAATTGATTGTTTTGATCGTTCATTTTCATACAACAAGCGGCACGTTCACCATACGCACGCACGCACGCACAACTTCACACACTAGCTACAGTTGGTGAAGAAACTATGCCCATTTTTGTAATTATATGTTTATGGCTTTAGAAATTGCAAAAATATTGAAATATTTTGAATTTTGCATAATATATATATATATATATATATATATATATATATATATATATATATATATATATATATATATATATATATATATATATATATATATATCTTTCAGCTTGTATATATATATATATATATATATATATATATATATATATATATATATATATATATATATATTAGGGTGCACCACATATCGAATTTTGTTATACAAATGCAGACAATTTCTAATGAACTCCTTTAACTATAAAGAAAAGTAAAAAAATAATTCTAAATAACTTTCAATATAAAAATCTTATATATATATATATATATATATATATATATATATATATATATATATATATATATATATATATATATATATATATATATATATATATATATAATATATATATATATATATATATATATATATATATATATATCTATATATATATGAACAGAACTCTTAAGCCTTGGCTAGATTTTAAATATTTTATTCATTAGAATAAAGATTAGTCAAACAATCACACTCTCAATAGTGTCGGCAACCTTTACCGCAATGCCATCATTATAAAAGAAAGTGCCTTTAGTATTAACCATGCTACAGGTTGTTTAATAGATTGTAAATATGCTATTTACAAAAAAAAATAAATAAAACTAGGTAGTTCACCAAAAACATTTAATACAACGCCACTTCATAAACGTATGGAAAATCATCACCGAAGAGAATATCTGCAAGTCAAAAATTTGGATAGTAAAGGGAGAATCCTGTGTTTTTAGAACACTATTTGGACACCCCAAAATAGCCGAAAGATCGAGCCGTGGAGAAACAAGTGAGGTCTTGAAATTTTTATTCCCCAAAAAATTTGAAATATCAATGACCCAAAATCACAGGAAGCAATTCTCAGAAAATAATAAATTTTATTGCAATGAGTAACCAGAAATTCACAATCACTGAAGAGCAAGGAATCATAGAACTTGTTGTCCATCTTCAACCAAAATATCTTATTTCTAGTAAAAAATATTTTTTTGTAGAGAGATGATGTTACCAACTTCATACAATAAATTGAGATCAGCAGTATTCAAGAAGTTATCTAAGGACGATCAGATATCATTTACTACAAATATATGGACAGCTAAATATTCAAACGAGTCATTTATTTCTTTAACAATTTACTGGCTTACGAGCCAGTTTAAAAAATTGTACTATGTATTCCATTGCAAAATATATATAACTATGATCTGACTGCTGTCTTGGTTGGACGTATTAAAAAAGAGAAGAGCGAAAGGAAAGAGAAGAACTGGAAGAAAGAAATAGAAGCCTACCAACAACTACAAGAGTTTCTTATTTGTGAAGAGAGAGATTGGACATATTGGAAAGCTTTTTAAGAGTCTGTATTGCAAAGAAATAAACTAAATCAAGAAATTACAAATTAGCTACAGGAGGAGTAACAAAATTTTATTCTTGAGTTCTTTTGACAAAATAGTTAAAATAAATGGAGGAGCAACAAAATTTTGATTGTTATCTTAGAAAATTAAAAAAAAAAAACTAAACATAATTAAGTGGAATTAAGATTAAAACAATAGACAGGAATGGTATTATTAGAAGAATGGATATTTGACGTAGTCAGGACATAAGAAGAATTTCTTCGCACAGTTCAAGGGCGACAGGGCTAGCAACCCGGCCCTTTACTTTGTTTTTGCTTGAAAAACTCCTGGACCAGCATCGGAAACTTTTGCGCCTAGAAAAACGATCTTCTGGAGAGCTCTGGGAGAATGATTTTGGAGGCTAAATGGAAGAAGATGCTAGTTCTAATGGAATGAAACCCTACCTTTGAGTATATAACTCAAGGACAGCATGAAAGGGCTCATTGTGCCGAGAAAGAGTTTTCTTGAGTGCTCCAGGATTAAGAGTTTCGAGGCCAAAGAAAAGAAAGATGCTGGCCCAACTGACAGGACGAAAGTCCTACAAGAAGGGAGTGTGTGTATAATATAAATATATATATATATATATATATATATATATATATATATATATATATATATATATATATATATATTTAAATGCTGCTATATATATATCCTCTATACATATATATATATATATATATATATATATATATATATAAATAAATATATATATATATAATTTTGGATTTTAAATTGCAGATTTAGTGAATCTATCTTGATATCCTATATTTTTGAGATATTTGAGTAAACTTTATTTCTTGTGAA
>JABUQX010145447.1:10000-12500 GCA_015478945.1 Trachelipus rathkii
ATATGAAAATATATATATATATATATATATATATATATATATATATATAAATATATATATTGCTTAGATTTTGATAATGATTTTTATTCTTATTAATTGATTGCAGATTTGTCACAATAATAATCTCACAAAATTGTTTAAAATGACATCATTCATAAAGATTTTTATTATTCATGATGTTACAAAATCTAAAAGAGAGTGTAAAAATATGCCACATAAAAATAAAACGAGGTAGTACACCAAAAACATTTAATACAACGACACTTCATTAACATATGGAAAATCATCACCGAAGAGAATATCTGGAAGTCAAAAATTTGGATAGTAAAAGGGAGAGCCCCGTATTTTCTAAAACAAGAGAAGACACCACAAAATAGTGAAAGATCCAAGCGATGAAACAAGTGTGTTGAAGAAAATTTCTCCCAAAAAAAATTTGGCATATCAATGACTCCAAATCACAGGCAATTCATTTCAGGTATTCACAGTACTTATTGCCCATCTTCAACCAAAATATCTTATTTCTAGTAGAAAATATTTTGTAGAGAAGATGTTACCAACTTCGACGGTAAATTGAGATCAGCAGTATTCGAGGATTATCTAAGGCCGATCAGATATAAACACTACAGATATATGGACAGCAAATATTAAAATGAGTCATTTTATTTCTTTGAAACTACTCATTGACTTACCAGCGAGTTTGAAAAATTGGACTGCTCACTCCATTGCAATATATATATATATATATATATATATATATATATATATATATATATATATATATATATATATATATATATATATATATATATATATATATATATATATATATATATATATATATATAAAATTTCGGAAATTAAAAGCAAGTTTAATGAGAATAATCTTACGTATCCCATATTTTTGGTGTTACGGAGATGAGCTTTATTTTTAAATGTACTGTGAATAATGCACTGGATGAATGCTACACAAGGTTACTATTATATTTTTTTAAAAGATGGGCTATGGGTTATTTAAAATAAATCCCTTCCAGCAAATTTTTGCTCAGAAGTAGATTAATAATTCCGGTTCCGACCGAAACGGAAAAAATGAATTCCGGTACACCTCATATATATATATATATATATAGTATATATAAATATAATAAATAGCAAACTATATATATAACACTATAGCAACAATAGCAAATAATAATATATAACCAATATAACTCTTCTATATATATATACGCTAAGCGTTCACTGAATATACATGGTATATAAAGTAATAATCTGCCGATTAATATGCAATCGGCTAATCTGATCGGTAGATCCCTAATTTACTATATATATATATATATATATATATATATATATATATATATATATATATATATATATATATATATATATATATATATATATATATATATATATATATATATATATATATATATATATATATATACAAGACTGTATAATATAATATTATAATATATATATATATATATTATATAGAGTAAATATATATATATATATATATATATATATATATAATAATAACATATATATATATATATATATATATATATATATATATATAATATATATATAATCTTTAACATCAATATTGCTTCTCTCGTACTCAGCTTTAATTAAAATAAAAATAGAATATATTTTAAATTTTCGAATTTCAAAACAAGCTCCAATATACTCGTATTTTATTTTAAAGGATATATATATATATTTATAATATAACCATAGTAAATATATCATATATAATAACAATAGCAATAATAATAATATATATATATAATATATAACATATATATATATACCGAAATAACTTAGTAGCTAAATTAAAACGTAATATAATATAACCAATAATAATAACAATAATATATAGTAATACAATATAAATATCTCATATATACCGCGATATATAAACGTTTATATGTATATATATATATATATATATAATATATATATATATATATATATATATAACTCATATATATATATATATATTTATATTTAAAGGATATATATATATAAATATATATATATATATATATTTTCACCGGGTTGAACCACCGCGTGGTGCGAAATGAGGACAATATGCTCGATGCTTTACACTGAGCTATCCCCCAACCCAAAAAGTTGAGTTCAAGAACATTTTTGGGTTGGGGGATGGCTCAATCATATAGCACCGGGCATATTGTCCTCATGGCACGCAGTAGTTATCAGAAGAAAAAAACACTAATTCTTTACCTTCCCACTTATGTTCTTTGTTTAAAATGTCTAAGATCTAAATAATAAATTGCGATTTTGCAATATTTAACACCTATATAAATATATATATATATATATATATATATATATATATATATATATATATATATATATATATATATATATGCTAACTATATATATATATATATATATATATATATATATATATATATATATATTATATGTCATGAAGGTGTTTAAAACATTAGTAAAAATACCCTAACTTTTAATTT
>JABUQX010145447.1:22500-34847 GCA_015478945.1 Trachelipus rathkii
CAACTTAACTGTATAATAATATATAACCTTAAATATATATATATATATATATATATATATACGGTATGTAATATTACCATCTAAGTAATGGATAGCAATCAACCATTTTGAAGTTACCTGAAAAAAGATATATATATATATATATATATATATATATATATATATATATATATATATATATAAATATATATATATATATATATATATATATATATATATATATATATATAAACCACAAGGAAAATGAAAAAAAGGTGTCACCAAGCACTTTCGTGTATTATTCTACACATTTTCAAGGTGTAACAAAGAAATTTTACGTAAAACAGAGCTAGATTGTAATAGTGTCAGTATTAATGTTAAAGACAGTAATACTTATATATATATATATATATATATATATATATATATATATATATATATATATATATATATAATATATATATATATATATATATATATAATATATATATCTTGTCGACGTTTATGTAATAATGTAGCTAATATATATATATATATATATATACTCATAACAACATATATATGTATATATGTATATATATATATAATAACCTTCAATAATATTACAATATATATATATATAAACAATAATAACCAACAATAATAACCATATATAACCGCGCCATATATATATAAGTTCAAGGACTTTGTGAATAAATAAGAATAAAGAAATGAGTAAGCCGTATAAGAGTCATCTGTGGTTCACCTTCTGTGCATGCCAATATCAAAGCGTTTCCCCAATTTCCTGTTCCCTTCTCTCTCTTCCTCACTCAAAAAAAAAAATAAAAAATTACAAACTGACCACAGAAGGAAAACAATCTTTTTAAAAAGTCTCGTTACATTTTAAAATTTCAAATTATCTTTATAAAAGTCTCGTTTCAACTTAAAATTTTAAATTATCTTATTATTTCATAGTTTTATAACTAAAAGTGTCTATTTAGTTTCCTTCGTTATATATGTTCAATTACCTCGTTTACCCCTGGGGGTACTTGGCAGACTGGTTGCGGATATGTGAAAATAATATTGGGAATGGCGGAAAATACCAAAAAAAAAAATAAATAAATAAAGGAAAAACTATTATAAAAAACTGAAATAAATTGTAAAATGTATATTCAATAATAAATGCATATAAATAATTGTCATTAATTTGAGTTGTTTTTATTATTTAGGTAACTCTAAGATCAATACATCTAACAAAAACAAACTTTTTGAGTGAAGGGATGGGTTGGGTTGCTTTATGAGAAAAGGGGGTACTAATACATGAAAAACCTAATAAAGGGGTACGGGAGAGGAAAAAGGTTGGAAAGCGCTGACCTAGTAGAGTGTGGCAATGCCTGTGAGGCTCAAACTTCAAATGAAAAAAAAAAAAAAAAAGATATGGGAATTTTAAACATAAACCGATATGAAAATAATAATAAAAATCACTACATAATGTCTAGTCTCTTTTTCATTTTCAAATCTGTATCTGGGTGTGTCTAGTAGACAGTTGACAAACAGATTACGTGATGGCACAAAAAAATTGAGCGTCACATCACCCTTTATATCAAACAAGAACATAATAATGAGTGTAAAAAAATATGATTATTAAAAATAAATTAAATCTGCAAAAGACACAAAATAGTGGAAAAAAACATTTACAAACCACGATATTCACAACTTCAATTACTTTTTAATTAACCAAACTTCAATATATAAATATATATATATATATATATATATATATATATATATATATATATATATATATATATATATATATATATATATATATATATATATATATATATATATATATATATAAATATAACTGCTCACTTATCTCACAACCAAAATATATATATATATATTAGTGATGGGACGATTAATCGTCATCGGCAAAATCAGCATATTTTTTCTCAATCGTCATCGTCAATTTTTGCCGATTAATTGAACAAATATTAAGAATTTTGGATAATATTAATAATAATAATAATAATAATAATAATAATAATAATAATAATAATAATAATAATAATAATAATAATAATAATAATAATAATAATAATAATAATAATAATAATAATAATAATAATAATAATAATAATAATAATAACTCTAATCCCGGTTTTTTTCCGGATTAATTTCTATCAACTTGGAAAATTTTCGGATCATTTGGCAACAACTTGGTAAGATTGCGGGATTTGGAATACTTCGGTAGTCCATTTTTCGTGATCTGGCAACATTTTTGGTATTATGACGTGTAAGGGATTTATTCCGGCGCTTGCCAGAAAATAGTAACAAATGTTTGTGCCTAGCTAGCAACCGAAAGTTTTGTAAAAAAAATCTTTTAAGTGTTTAAGTGTTTTGTTTTTTAAAAAATAATATTTCTCAGCCTGCTAGGTTTTATTTTTAAAAAACTGTTAGAATATTTCTCTGCCTGCCATGTTTCGGTAAATATTTAGCTCATTTTCAGTGAAAATTGTTAAATGCAGCCTACAAAACTGATTCATTTTCCAATTTCGGCCTGCATTGTTCAAACTTATTCATTTGTAAATTTATTTTAGGCTCATTAAATAACAAGTTATTTGCAGTGTTCGTAGGATAAGTCGGTATATTGCTGATTAGGAATACATATATTATTACAAAGGGTAAGCTTTAGTTAGACTAAATTGGCCCCTATCATTACAGAGTTAGGCCCAGCATTATCTTGCTACTAGCTAGTAGCAAGATAATGCTGGCCTAACTCTTTGTAATGATAGGGGCCAATTTAGTCTAACTAAAGCTTACCCTTTCTAATAATATACGTATTCCTAATCAGCAATAAACCGACTTATTTGCAGTGTCTAAAGCAGTCTCTCTCTCTCTCTCTCTCTCTCTCTCTCTCTCTCTCTCTCTCTCTCTCTCTCTCTCTCTCTCTCTCTCTCTCTTCTCTCTCTCTCTCTCTCTCCCCCCCACTCTCTCTCTCTCTCTCTCTCTCTCTCTCTCTCTCTCTCTCTCTCTCTCTCTCTCTCTCTCTCTCTCTCTCTCTCTCTCTCTCTCTCTCTCTCTCTCTCTATATATATATATATATATATATATATATATATATATATATATATATATATATACATAACTCTTATATATATATATATAATATAACCATATATATATATATATATATATATATATATATATATACTATATATATATGGTAAGGAATATAGGTATAGCACAGGATACATATTTTTAAAAAAATCCGAAAGTCCAAGTATCAATATATATATTTATATATATATATATATATATATATATATATATATCTATATATATATATATATATATATATATATATATATATATATATATATATATATATATATATATATATATATATATATATATATATATATATATATATATATATAGTAACTTGTTCTTTAAAAGATAGTTAACTTTTATATATAGAACGAATATTTTAATCGATTTTTTTTTTTTATTTCAAAGAATAGTGCGTCAAGGTTGCCAATAATTTTTTATTTTTAACTAAAGGAATACCCAATATTAAATCGCAAAGATGGAAAGAGTCAGGGTCTCTCTGCCTCAGCGGGGGACGACCACGGGCGGGAAACTTTGTCCCCCTCTCTGTCCCTCTGTCGGCCTATTACACATAAAAAAATAAAAAAAATTTTTTAAAAATTAAATATATAAAAATTAATATGATAAAAAAAACTTGTGATAACTCTCGCGATCTTTCTATGGAGTTTAGCTAACACGTGACACTGCAGGGCTGCACGAGCAGAGTTCTGCGATTTTCGATATCATGTCTCTTTATTTAACTTCCTTTTAAAGGACAAGTGCATAAAAAAATTTTAAAAATTTAAAAAAAAATTAATATATAAAAATTAACATGATAAAAATAAGCAACTTGTGTTAACTTTTTCGATCTTTCAATTGGAGTTTTAGCTAACACGTGACACTGCAGGGCTGCACAAGCAAAGTTCTGCGATTTTCGATATCATGTCTCTTTATGTAACTTCCTATTAAAGGAAATGTGCATAAAAAAAAAATTAAAAAAAAAATTAAAAAAAATTAATATATAAAAATTAACATGATACAAAAAAGCAACTTGTGGTAACTTTTGCGATCTTTCTATTGGAGTTTTAGGTAACACGTCACACTGCAGAGCTGCACGAGCAGAGTTCTGCGATTTTCGATATAATGTCACTTTATGTAACTTCCTTTTAAAGGACAAGTGCATAAAAAAAAAAATTTAAATTAATATATAAAAATTAACATAAAAAAAGCAACATGTGGTAACTCTCGCCATCTTTCTATTGGAGTTTTAGCTAACACGTGACACTGCAGAGCGAAAAGAGAAGAGATGTGTGATTTTCTATATAATGTCTCTATATATATTTCTTTTAAAAAAAAAAAGTATATATATATATATATATATATATATATATATATATATATATATATATATATATATATATATATATATATATATATATATAACTCGCTTTATACTAACTGCCTATATATATATATATATATATATATATATATATATATATATATACTATCTTTAACTATACTGTCCTGCTGTATATATACTCACTACCCTCCATCTTAGCGTCGAGCACGGGGTGACCGGGCCCACCTCTTTTAGAGGGGTGATTGTTCCACTCTAAATAAAATAAATAATAAAAAAATAAAAAAATTTTCACTCATTTAATAGCCACGCTGTAGTAGCTACTACAAGTTTTATTTAAGATTATCTTTAATTCTAGAGAGTTTTTATATTTTTAAAAAATATAATAAATTAGGGTACAAAATGCCCTTCAATAGAATTTCACTTTTAAAAAATGTGTTTTTAACTTTGTTATAAAATGAAAAAGTATTGGATGAATTTTAATTATTTGTTGTGTATACACTCGAGTATGTTAGTTTTAAACTGGCAAAGTAAATTTTTGTTCCAAACAGTATTAGTGGCTAAATCACGGGGCCTAACTTGGTCTGATTCACCCCACCGTAAAAATTGATGATGGGGTGAATCGGACCACCATTGTTTTTCGTATTTTACGTATTATTATTGACATTTTTATTACATATAATTAATTTAAATATAATAATAGTTACTTATATTAAGTGAAAATTAAAATAAAAAATGAAATTTATATAAAAAATACGAATTCCAAAAAGTGTCAATTTTTGGGCGGAGAGGGGTGAATCGGACCACCTTATTTTTATTATTTTATGTATCGCTATTGACATTTTTATTACTTATTACTAATTTTAATATGATAAACAATTATTATAAGTAAAAATTAAAATATAAAATTGAATTTATATAAAAGAGGAATTTAAACAGATGGTCCGATTCACCCCTGGTGGTTTGATTCACCCCTCCAAGGTCAGGCTGAATGAGCTTTATTTAAACTTTAATAAAACTATTATTATTAGATTTACATTATTTTTTTTTGTGTGCTTATTACCTACTATTAATATATGGCCTTGAATTTTAGAAAAAAAATTTCCAGAAAGTGCATTAGGGGAAAGTCGGGAGACGAACTTATACCTAAAGTGGTCCAAGTCACTTATAACTATATAACCTTATAATAACATATATATATATATATATATATATATATATATATATAACTTAATATATATATATATATATAATATATATATATATATATATATATATATATACTCTTAACAATATATATGCTATATCTGCTGTAATATAATATGGCGTCGAGGCAAGGGTGACCGGGCCCTCTTTAGAGGGTGATTCAGTCCACTCTAAATAAAATAAAAAATATAAAAAAAATAAAAAAAAATTTTCACTCATTTAATAGCCACGCTGTAGTAGCTACTACAAGTTTTATTTAGATCATCATTAATTCTAGAGAGTTTTTATATTTTTAAAAAATGTAATAAATTAGGGTACAAAATGCCCTTCAATAGAATTTCACTTTTAAAAAATGTGAGTTTTTTTAACTTTGTTATAAAATGAAAAATTGTGGATGGATTTTAATTATTTGTTCAGTGTATACACTCGAGTATGTTAGTTTTAAACTGGCAAAGTAAATTTTTGTTCCAAACAGTATTAGTGGCTAAATCACGGGGCCTAACTTGGTCTGATTCACCCCACCGTAAAAATTGATGATGGGGTGAATCGGACCACCATTGTTTTTCGTATTTTACGTATTATTATTGACATTTTTATTATGTATAATTAATTTAAATATAATAATAGTTACTTATATTAAGTGAAAATTAAAATAAAAAATGAAATTTATATAAAAAATACGAATTCCAAAAAGTGTCAAAATTTTTGAGCGGAGAGGGGTGAATCGGACCACCTTATTTTTATTATTTTATGTATCGCTATTGACATTTTTATTACTTATTACTAATTTTAATATGATAAACAATTATTATAAGTAAAAATTAAAATATAAAATTGAATTTATATGTAAAAGAGGAATTTAAACAGATGGTTCGATTGACCCCTCCAAGGTCAGGCTGAATGAGCTTTTATTTTTCCGGGTATTGGTATTGGCTCCCAAAGGGTATTGGCATTTAGGACAGGTATTGGTCAAAATGTGTCAATACTGTTCATTCCTTGTGAAAAAAAAAAAAAAAGGAAAGTAACAATATGTTAATGCTCTTGAAACTTGGTCTGATTCACCCCGCCGTAAAAATTGATGATGGGGTGAATCGAACCACCATTGTTTTTCGTATTTTACGTATTATTATTGAAATTTTTATTACGTATAATTAATTTAAATATAATAATAGTTTTTTTTTTTTTTTTTTTTATTATTATAATATAATAATAGTTACTTATGCCCTTCAATAGAATTTCACTTTTAAAAAATGTGAGTTTTTTTAACTTTGTTATAAAATGAAAAATTGTGGATGGATTTTAATTATTTGTTCAGTGTATACACTCGAGTATGTTAGCTTTAAACTGGCAAAGTAAATTTTTGTTCCAAACAGTATTAGTGGCTAAATCACGGGGCCTAACTTGGTCTGATGCTGTAAAAATTGATGATGGGGTGAATCGGACCACCATTGTTTTTCGTATTTTACGTATTATTATTGACATTTTTATTACGTATAATTAATTTAAATATAATAGTTACTAATATAATAATAGTTACTTATATTAAGTGAAAATTAAAATAAAAAATGAAATTTATATAAAAAATACGAATTCCAAAAAGTGTCAAAATTTTTGAGCGGAGAGGGGTGAATCGGACCACCTTATTTTTATTATTTTATGTATCGCTATTGACATTTTTATTACTTATTACTAATTTTAATATGATAAACAATTATTATAAGTAAAAATTAAAATATAAAATTGAATTTATATGTAAAAGAGGAATTTAAACAGATGGTCCGATTCACCCCTTAATGGTGGTCCGATTCACCCCTCCAAGGTGAGTCGTAATTAGCTTTATTTTTCCGGCTATTGGTATTGGCTCCCAAAGGGTATTGGCATTGGTCAAAATGTGTCAATACTGTTCAGTCCTTATGTGTAAAAAAAAAAAAAAAAGTTACAATATGGTAATGCTCTTGAAACTTCCATTAAAGAAGTTTATAAAATATAAATAATAGGTGGTCTTTTTCATACATAATATCTTTAAATAGGAAGTATTGGTATTTGCTGAAATTCCAGTATTGGTATAGGTATTGGCAGTAGCATCAATGAGAGTATTGGTATTGGCCAATGATTCAGTTCTGGCACATCACTAATATATATATATATATATATATATATATATATATATATATATATATATATATATATATATATATATATATATAATATATATATATATATATATATATATATATATATATATATATATAAATAATTTTTTTCAGCATATATTAATTTTTTAAAAGTTAAACTATTAAATTAATAATACCTCAGATGCAATGGACACTGTCACAATTATCTTCGATGAGAAGACCAGTAGTGTCAATATTTATGGCTATGTTGAAAATACTCATGGAATTAATAATAAAAGTAAGTAATTTTTTTTTTAAGTTAGAAGATAAAAATCTGAATTCTAGTGATTATAACTACCTATATGGCTTTGCATCTTTTTTTATTATTATTTCTCTGTTCTGATGATTTAAATAAGTATAAGGGCATTTAATGTCAAAAATGATTGTCATATAATAATATGAAGAAAACTAGATTAAGCTTTGTAACAGATATATTCTAATAGCCCAACCCTTTAACCATAACATTTGTAAGTAACATCTATTTTCATAAACTATGCTAGATATGACACCCATTTTTGTAACATCATTTTTTACCCCCAAAAACTTCAACTTGAGGTTTTAGAAAAGTGATATTTTAAGAAATATTCCTATGACTTTTCTGAACCAAAATTGGGGTAAAATGTGGTAGGTGGGGTTCAATCTACCAGTTAATAGAATGTGTAGTATCTATGCTTCCAAAAAAAATGTTGGGTGTATCATACTTTGTTGGTGACTTGGGGAAATTTGTGATAGATTTTATTATCATAACTTACCACAAGTCTATTTTATATTTACCCCATATATGTTACTTATACCTTATGTATAATACGCATAGATGGAATTACTGATGAAATGATCAATAATGGAGGTGAGATGGTGATTGAATGGATTTGGAAGTAGACAATCTTAGAGCGTGTTAGGTGTGAGAAGATTTGATAAAATGAGGAGTGAGTGCATTAGGGAGTTAAATTGTGTTGAAACAAAAAAGGAGTAAATGAGAAAATAAATGAGTACATTGAGATGGTTTGGTCATGGATGGATGATAGTCGGTTGGTAAAGTTGATGTATTGTGGTGAGTGTGTTGGAAATCAACTGGCTGGGAGAAAGAAGAACAAGTGAATTGAGTCAGTAAAGGAATGCTTCAATTAGAGGAATGCGAGTTTGGTAGAGGCGAGAGGAAAGGTGCATAATAAGAGTGAATAGCGGGGTTTTGTGAGGGGATATGGTTGTGGGCCTCAACCAGGGAATGAACAATACATGGAAGAGATGCCACAGTGAGAGTCCATCCCAGTCTCGTGAAACCACTAGGGTGGATTTTTCTGACTGTGATGAGTTCTCAATTTGTGTCATGTTCTTGAACTACTTTAGTTCTGGTGTATGCTACACACCCCACCCCCAATCTGAAGATAGGAGGAAGATGATAACACCATATATATATATACATATATATATATATTTTATACTCCTATATATATATATATATATAACTGCTATATATATATATATATATATATATATATATATATATATATATATATATATATATATATATATATATATATAACTTATATATATATATTTATACTACTAGGTTCAACTGTGAATGTGCCTTTCTTCAATGTACCATATGTTTTTCCAAACGAAAATGACCGCACAAACAGTGGGAGGTTAACTGAAATTAATAGAGGTTTGTGTATTTTTGGTGTTTCTTTTTATACTATCAAACTGCACACATTCACTATCCTCATTCCTGCATTGTTATGGATATTTTTGAAATGTTCCATAAACTCTATCGCTTCACCAATTTCAACATTTATGAAAGTACCATATCAGCTGTGAAGATTAAAGGTATGGAGTGAAATGTGTATATGCTTAAGAGGAGAGCAATGAGAGGTCGAGAAAAGGAGTGGCAGTGAATTATGTTTGTGTGAGTTCTAGAATATTAATGCTAAAATTTTAGTTTGCAAAAGTCAAGGTTAAATATTAAGTTAGTAGGAGTATGGATGGAGACGAAAGAGGTAAAGAGGTAATGAGGTAACGATAGAAATAGGAGGAATCAAGTGTGAAAAGTTTAGTGAACAACTGTGTAATAAAAAGTATGTTGGAGAATTGGTTAATAAATCGGTTGAATGTGAACAAGATGAGACTGAACAAATCTGGACACAATTGAAGGAAGCTGTGGCTAGTAGTGCAAGAGATGTATGAGGGTGTGATAATGGAAATGGTGAGATTTGGAATGATGTGGTAAAGCAAGCGTAGTTGAATGTTTTAAGCAAATGATGATGATTCAAAAGTGATGTGTATGGAAGTGTATGAGGATGAATAAGTATGGCCACTGAGTTTAATTATACAGTATTATTATTATATAACGCCTCGTGGCGTAGGAGGTTGACTCGCCGACTCTCATGCGAGAGGACGCTAGTTCAATCATCCGCGTAGCAGTTGGAGTTTTATCTTCTTTTGGGCAAGAATTAAAACTCGACTGCGAACACGTTGGTAGCGCTGGTTTGGGATAGCTGGCCTCAAAGTTCGATTTCCAGTAGTGTTACACTCTGAAAAGGGAATAAAGCACGTTAAAAGGATTTTTTTTTTATTCTTGAAAAACATTTTTATTATTATTATTATTCTTGAAAAGGATCATTCATAGTGTTGGTTCTCCAACGTTAAATATTAACTTTCTTCTCTCTTCTTTCGACCCTCGTTAATTTTCCAAAATAGTGTACTCTCTAATGATAATTAGCAACACTCTTTCCTCTGCATCGTTCTTCCGCCCATCTCTTTGCAGATTTTACTTTAACTTCATTTCTCACTCTTGTATTCGTCCCATGTAGCCTGACTATATTAATAGCTAAATAATTTGCAAAAACTTCTTTTTTCCTTTTTATAATAGCATCTTATTCTTCACTCCACCATTCACTGCATAGGGGATAAAGCACATTATTATTATTATTTTTTTTTTTAAATTCCAAACATCTTTCTTTTGAAACTTCATCAATGACTTTTAGTACATTCAACCACGCTTCTTTTTTACTTTTAACTTAAACTTAAATTTAACCATTAGAATTTTAGTACTTACACACAAAATATACCATAGCTTTGTACCACAAGCCACTCATCAAAATTACAACTCCTTCTTTCCCCCTTTCTCTCTATCTTACTCACACATTTCACACCACATCACTCATTTTCACCGTTTCCTTTCATCTTTGTTTCAGTCCCAGCGAGCAAATCAAATTTGCCCTTTCTAAATACATCCATCACCTATCTCGTCAACATTTATTTCTCTGACATTCCATGTACTCATACGATTCATACAATTTCGCCAAAAATTAGAAGGCCGTTTACGGCGATCACGATCATCTCCGAGGCATGCATCAGCATTCCTAGCAAGAGATAGGTGGTGGTAGTGGGCAGCCAACCCAACTACCGCCGTACCTTAGTCGCCTTCTACGACACGCATGACATACGATGTGGGCAATTCTTTCTAACCCCCCACACATATATATATATATATATATATATATATATATATATATATATATATATATATATATATATATATATATATATATATATATATATATATATATATATATATATGCTGCTATACATATATATATATATATATATATATATATATATATATATATACGGTATATATAATAAATGGTGTCAAAAGTGATTGGTTTAATATTAATACACCGGGTGAGGCAGGGATGTGTTACCTATGTCCCCTTGGATTCAACTTTGTATATGGATGGGGTTATGAAAAATTAGAGATGGGGGTGGCAGGAAATGGTGTTAGAATGGCAGAGAATGGAGGTGAGTGGAGAGTGCCTCCAATATATGCGGATGATTTGGTTTGTGTGGAGAATCTGAATAGAGTTTCAGAAGATTGGTGAGAGATTTGACAGAGTGTGTAAAAGGAGGGTTTGAAAGTAAACGTAGATAAGAAGTAAGGTTATGGTTGTGTGAGTGAGGACTGTCCTCGGTAGTATGGTTATGTTAGATGGTGAGAAGCTGGAACAAGTGTCTTGAGTTTAAGTATTTAGGATGTATATTGGATGAAAAGGGAACGGATGATGCAGAGTGTAGTAGGAAAGTTGTGAATGGCAGGAAGGTGGCTGGTGCAATTAAATCGTTGGTGGATGTAAGAAGACTAAGTCTTGAGTGCGCTAGGGTCTTTTTTTAACACCCCAGTTCGACGGTCCCTGTGTGTTGATGGGCTGCATAAAATTTCACAAAATTTGTTGTGGGATGAGATCAAGGATGGGACTAACATAAATTAACTACATATGGTAATAATTTCTAGGTTTCTTAATACAGCTAACGATGGAAAACCCCCAAAAAACTCAACCAAAATGGGTCCAAAAATTGTGAAATTTTGAAAATTTTAAAAAATTTCCCAAAAATCAAAAAATCGATTTCAAACCATTATTATATAACACTTTTTTTCCAATCATATTCAATCTGGATAATGGGCTCTCCAAATTTTTTTGTTCTAGACCTCATATATGCTGAGATACGGGGTCGTCTTTTTTTTATGTAACTAAAAGGGGTGGTCTCATTTTATGTAA
>JABUQX010145449.1:0-5000 GCA_015478945.1 Trachelipus rathkii
GTTGTACTTCGTTCAATTCATGGTTTTAGGTGTTTTAACCGTTTTCCCGCATTTATCGTGAAACCTTTCCGCGTTCATCGGCAATTCGTACCATCGTGTCCATTCCTTATCCCAAAGCACAATTACATTATCATGGAACGGTACTCTATTTTTAACATCCTGCAATTCTTGATAGAAAATTTCCCTCTCTCCAGCTGGTCTGCCTTGCTGCGGTACGTACACCTGTATAAGGCTCAGATTTACTCCGTTTGTCTTTATTGAAACAGACATAATACGAGAATTTTTCTGTTCGATGTTACTTACTCTTTGTGACATCTCCTCCGACATTATCACTCCCACTCCATGTCTATTTTCTCTTCCTCCACTATATATCAATTGGTAATTATGATGAAGAACTCTAACTCCACTTCCGGCCAATCTCGTTTCACAAACTCCGAGCACATCCAACCTCCGCTCTATCATCAGCATCACCATCTCCTCCTTCTTCCCTCTCAACGTTCCAACACATAGTGAATGAACTCGTAATTATCAACAGCTGTTAACGGGAAGAAAATTACAGGATGTGGGGTGTTCCCAACCCCCAGCACCCAAAGTTATGCAGCCTTCTTGTCAAGGCAATGAAGTGGACTAGTAGAGATAAGCATTCAGATCAGCTGCTCAGATTTTAAAGATATGATATTCGAAAGAAGAGTTGAAAAAATTTTGTCATCCAAATTCCAAATTGGAGCTCCTCTGTATAAATCTTGAGCTTTTAAATTATAAATAAAAATAAAAATATATAAAATAATTTTGAATTTAAAATTTTGTTTCCTATAAATAATTTTGCATTATCGTTAACTGGTCAGAAAAATCATTCCTTCAGTAGTCTTTCCTTCTTCACAAATATCTACCACAGTTTAAGAGTGTGGTTCTTGAGCTGTTAATTTCTCCTCCTCTTTCTATGCCGACTCTTCTATTTCCCTTCCAATCTTGCTGTTTTCGAACCAAACTTACCTCCACGAAGTCTAAATCATATATATATATATAAAATCATATATATATATATATATATATATATATATATATATATATATATATATATATATATATATATATATATATATATATATATATATATATATATATATATATATATATATATAATATATATATATATATATATATAAGTTGATCACCCTTGGCGTAAAATATTTTTTTGGGTTAGAGTTACATTTAAGTTAAAATCTTAATTTAGTCTCCCTGTTTTACTTAATATTAAAATTAAAAGTGTGTGCTTATTAATATGTGTAATTCGAACGTTGAGGTCATCGTGAAACCCGTTAGAAATAGAAAATAAATACCTATAATCCAATGTAACTTAACTAAAAAATATTTACGCCAATGGTAGGCAACTTATATAGAAATATTTTTACATTCAAGTGGTTTATATCTACATATATTATGTATATATATATGTGCTCAACATATATATATATATATATATATATATATATATATATATATATATATATATATATATAATAACATATATATATATATATATTGGGAGAGAGAAAGAAGAGAGAGAAAGAGAGAGAAGAGAGAGATTTCTGAGAGAGAGAGAGAGAGAGAGGGAGAGGCCGACTTAGCAAGAAAATGCAAGATTGATCAGTGGAACTTGCTCAGTGACCCGATGACACTGATGCACCAAATGAGCGTAGAACTAAAGAAGAAAAAAATAAACTTTATTTTTTTACTTCCTAATGAGAAAGTCTGATTCACTCGAAGTTTATTTAAGGGAAAAAAATGGAGGAACGTCTTGTGCAATAAATGTAAAGTTACATGTCCAGATTTTTCTTTCAATAGAAAAAAATAAAAGATTTGGAAGTGTATTTATTAACGAACATTTCTTAACTGGCCTCTGTTAGCACTGGGGACAAATCGCTAGCAGGGGTGAGGATTTCGAGGGGAGGAGATGAAAATAAGTTATGGTACCATTAGAAATTTATTTTAAGTTCGTCGGAATAAAATAAAATATAAAAATATGAAAAATAAATGGAAAGGAATAAAAATTGAAAGAATTATATATATATATATATATATATATATATATATATAAAAAAATATATATATATATATATATATATATATATATATATATATATATATATATATATATATATATATATATATATATATATATATATATATATATTCTAGGTATAGGTCCCTTGGCGAAATCGTAATTTAGTTTAAGAGGGAGAGTTATACATTAGGGTTAAATTATGTTGTTAGCCAGTGTGAGTATACATACACACACACATACATATATATACATACATATATATATGTACATATATATATATATATATACATATACATACTACATACACACATATACATACTTTTTTGATAGGTGTACTTGGAAAAGGGGGGAAGTTAAGAATTAAGGTAACGTTACGATTATGATTATGAATTAAAATAGGGTTATGATTGTATCGATTAAAACAAATTAAAATGTTTCAGGCACAACACTTGAAAGAAATCAAGATAGAGGAGGCCAGGAATTAAAATAAGGTTGTGATTATGAATTAAAGTAAGGTTAAGGTTATATCGATTAAAATAATTTAAGGCATTTCGGGTTCACACTTGGAAGGAATTAAAACCGGGAAGTTAAGAATTATAATAAGGTTACGATTAGAATTAATCTCAACCTTACCCTTAAGGTTGCGATTATGAATTAAAATAAGGTTAAGATTATATCGATTAAAAACAATTAAATTATTTCAGGCACGACACTTGGAAGGATACAAGATAGGGAAGCCAGGAATTAAAATGAGGTTGCGATTATGAATTAAAATAAGGTTAAGATTATATCGATTAAAATGATTTAAAGCATTTAGGGTTTACACTTGGAAGGAATTAAAACCGGGAAGCTAAGAATATAATAAGGTTACGATTAGAATTAAAATGGAGCTGTGATTATATCGACCAAGGCGATTTTTTTTTTATAATAATAATAATAATAATAATAATATATATAAAACAGGTGAAACACTCAACACTTAGACTGGGCAAAAATTGGGAAGCTGGAAATTAAGTTAAAGTTACGATTAGAATTATAATAGGTTTCAATTATATTTATTTAAAAACAAATTGGGTTAATTCGGGACACGAGCGCTTTCGTCTGGGACGTTCCCAGACCTTTTTCAAGTGACGAAAAGAGCTTCAACAAGAGAAATGAATGAATTGGTACAATTTTTTGAATGGGTTAGGTGGTTGTGTTTTTTTTGTATTATCAAATCCGAAAGTGCTTCTTCAACTATAGAAATAGATTAATAACATAATATAAAAAGAAGTGTCAAATTAAATTCTTAAAAAAGTGCCTCTCCAACCTTATCATACCAAAAACCTTAGTTCCCACCCATCTTAAAGGCAATAAATTCACCCCATTCCCAGATGTCCACAAAACTATCCTAATTAATAAAATAACTTTCGTCAAATCTGAAATCAACACAGCATTCCGTTTATGCAATACCGCTTTCAAGTTGCTACAAGCTGCATGGTATAATAAATTTCCAACTAACCACCTTCAATTTACAAACCTACGCGATAATGCTCATAATTTAAAAGATAATACTATAAATAAACTAAATCGCATACTACAACATAAATTCGACCTAATATTTAAAAACAGTTTATGGTGCTTATCTTCAAATCCCGATACAATAAAAAACTTATCCAAATACAACTTAAAATATGAGGAACAAATACTTTTGGGTTATGGTCTTCCCTTCGCCCTCGAGAAACAAGAAAATCATTTACAGTTCTTCAACAACTTTGAATACTGGAAAAAAACAAATAAAAATACCGATATAAATACTGATATCCTTAAAGGCATTCTACTAAACAATCTAATAACTAATAAATAACTCCGTAAAAACAATACAATAGTTATTATACCAAGCGATGAAATCCCTCCGTAAAAACAATACAATAGTTATCACACGCAGTGATAAAGGCAATAATATTGTAATATTAGACCATCCCGACTATATAACTAAATGTAACCACATCCTTAACGACAATAATACTTACTCTCTACTCACTAAAAACCCGCAACAAAACTCATTCGACAACTTTAACAAAAACTTAAAACAAATTTGTAAACAATTCCCCGACATTCACACATCTAATAAAGCCCACATGACCGACCTCTCCCAATTTTACGGCATACCAAAGATTCACAAGCACAACACCCCTATGCGTCCCATCATCTCCAACATAAATTGCAATACGTATAAATTATCTTCCTGGCTTTCTCAAACCCTTCAACCTTTAATAGGCACCATCTCCCCCTCTCATATCAAAAATACCCAAGACTTCATACAGCGCACCCAGTCAATAAATCCTTCAACCCACAATTTCCTCAGCTTTGACGTAACGTCTCTATTCACTTCCGTACCTGTTCCTTATACCTTACAACTCCTTGAAAACTACATTACCTCCAACCATATCAACCTTACCCACCCCTTCCCCCTCATCAAAAAACTCATATCTCTAACCCTTAATCATAGCTTTTTCACTTTCAATGGTAAATACTACAAACAAAACCAAGGCCTATCCATGGGATCCCCCCTCTCACCCACCCTAGCCAATCTGTTTATGGAACTAATTGAATACAACCACATCCTACCCCATCCCCTTCTAAATAATTCCACCTGCGCTACGTCGATGATGTTTTTGTAGCCATCCCCCTACATACGGACTTCAACAATATCCTTAATTTGGTTGCTACATACTGGGCGGAATAGCAATACCCACGAACTCCCTACCAACTCCAAATTACCGTTTCTAGACACACTCCTATCCTGGAAGGACTCCTCCCATTTAAATTATTCAGTCTATAGAAAACCTTCCTCTCCCCCCACATACATCCACTGGTATTCCGCCCATAGCAAAAACACCAAAATAGCCACTTTATCCGCCCTCTATCTACGTGCCCTCCGCATATGCACCCC
>JABUQX010145450.1:0-2500 GCA_015478945.1 Trachelipus rathkii
AGTATTGCTTTGATTCAAGTTGTTCTGGGTGTTTAGCGCCGTTTTCGCATTTATCATTGAAACGCTTTCGCGTTTTCGTGCATAACTAAATACTATATATATATATATATATATATATATATATAACATATATATATATTTATTTGTTTATTTACATTCCTTTTTATATAATCTTCTGTGTGTGTGTGTGTGTGTGTGTGTGTGTGTGTGTGTGTGTGTGTGTGTGTGTGTGTGTGTGTGTGTGTGTGTGTGTGTGTGTGTGTGTGTGTGTGTGTGTGAATAAAACTAGTGGAACTTTTGAAATATTAATTATTATTCTTTGATGGGCAATTGCTTACCCACAGCAGACAAACTTTTAGGAACTTAGAGAATTCTGAACGTCCAATTTATATCAGATATTTATTACTGTACATTATTTGATGTTCCATTATGAAAATTCAATTTATGCAAAAATACAAATAATTAAGATTGTAATGAATATAGGGAATATAATATAAACCCCTTTTGAAAACTTTTATTTATTAACTAAAATATATACACAGAACTTTTAAAATACATAGTTTATTAATTAAAATAAATACGTACACCGAACTTTTAAAATACGCGCTTACATAGATACACACACACAACGTATAAAGATGGAAGCTGAAGCAATTAATTTAATTTCTCTTCCCTGAAACTTGATCCAAGCGCATCCAAGAGGTGTATTCAACTTTGCTCGATCCAGAATCTTCGTTATTTAACCCTTCGACGTGTGAATACCTTAATAGGATTGAATCCAATCTTCTGGGATTGTTGATGTGGCCTGGGAACCAAAATCCTCTTTTTAATAATATTAGTATTCTTATGTTTCTTTACTTTCATGAATTTAATCAATTTAGCAACACGCAGACACACCTAAATATATATATATAGATATACATATATATATATACACACATATATATATATATATATATATATATATATATATATATATATATATATATATATATATATATATATATATATATATATATATATATATATATATATATATATATATATATATATATATATATAAATATTTTTATATATTTATATATATTTATATATTTATATATATATATATATATATATATATATATATATATATATATATATATATATAACTATATATATATATATATATAATTTAAACATTTCAATGCTTTGTAAACTATTTATCTTCAACGTTAGATTATTTTACTTCTAATTGTAAAACTTCAAAATACTTGCTATAATTTTTCATCTCAAGAATATTTTCCATAGCTTATTCGAAATAAACAAATTAACATATAAAAAAAATATTTTTCTAGTTTTTTATTCTTTCAATTTAAAACAGAAAAGAGTATCTTTAAACAATACCTGAAACACTTATTTGAAAGTCTTTGTACGTCTTAGGTTTAAGTTCCGAGTATTTCTTTCATAAAAGGAAACGTGATTTAAAGGAATACATCTTCTTTACAGAACGTGAAAAAGATTAGAAAAACTTTGCATCTTGGAGGGGATGATCCTTCTGAGACTCTTCAATTGAAAAGGAAGAAAATCTTTTGAAGTCTTCATTCATACTGTGCAACAGTTTGAAGTTTCACTTTGTATTCTCCATGTGAATAAATTTTTTTCCAATCTCAATATATATATATATATATATATATATATATATATATATATATATATATATATATATATATATATATATATATATATATATATATATATATATATATATATATATATATATATATATATATATATATATATATGATTATGTGTAATTTTTATTATAAATGTTGTATCTGACTTTCTATTTATAATAAAAACTTAATATTAACACTTAAAATGGTCAAGATTGTTTCATTGCTTTAATTAATTAATAATTTAATTATCTAAAAGATTTGCCATAAAGGGAAAAAAAGATTTTAATATTAAATTATAAATCTTTTCAAATGCAAATTAAAAAATAAAATTTCACATGTTTCACAAATTAAATTAAAAAAAAATAAAATAAAGGAGAAATACAATTAAAATGCATTGAATCTGATTTGTTCAGTACCATAAGTACATTGATTTGTGATTTAGTTTAATTGCACTTTCTTTTCCAAGAAGTACATCATTTTTTGTTCAAAAAATAAAAGTCGAGCTATTTCACTTCTTGTTTTAGTTAGCTACTAAGACCGTTCATTTTTGCCATTTGTGCTTACGGTCGATAAGAAATGCTTGCACAGTTTTAATACGAATTTCGTGCCAAACGACCATGATTTTTTACTAGGTTTACTTCTGTTTACAAACAATTGGAATCAGCTGTCGTGATGTGCCCGGCGATTTGGAATAAACAATAGAAATAACAGCTGGGGTTTAAAATAATTGATCAACTATTGTGATGGAGTTCATCGATTTGGAAGAAACTAAATTTAAAGCTGATTTTATTGAATGAAACATTCATCAGTTAAAACGGCCCTACCACGCCGCCATTTTTTTT
>JABUQX010145452.1:0-7500 GCA_015478945.1 Trachelipus rathkii
AACTGCTTTTGGCAAATACTGATAGTTAAAAAGAAAAAAATATATACTATTGAATCATCACTCTATACTTAAATATTAAGAAATTATCTCAAAAACAGGGTGAATGTAAATTATGAACCAAGAATGTTGATCACCCTGTGGTACATGTGAAATTTATTAATAATGAACTATATTGTTACTCGATTGTGTAATAAATATAATCTGAATTTTCTTTATCTACCATCATCACAATATAAAATTATTAACATACAGTAGGTCAGATAGATAGGAAAATTATCGTACAAATTGCAGATATGCTCTTCAAAATTCAAAATTTCCAATGGCTGTTTTCGAAAGAAAGCCACGCCTTCATTTGCCTACGGCGAGATGTTAGCAACTTTGTGATTGGTTCATAACAAACAAATATCTCAATTCCTTTTTAACTGGCATTTTTCTTTTTATGGCATTTCAGAATATAAAGTAATCAAATAAGATTTATAAAAAAAAATATTAGGCATTTTCTTGAAAAAATATTTTGTTACAATAAATAATAAAAATATTTATGATTAAAAAAATAAACTTTTTGCTATATACGAAACCATATTAAATTTGTTTTACTCTTTAACTGCAAATTTTGAGGCGAAAAAGTACAATCACACACAAGATGATTCAAAAATTATAACATGGATTGAAGTACTATAATTTTCATTGTATCTACCCTAGCCATCATGCGTCAATCCATCATCAGTTGTTTTTTTGTTTGTTTGTTTTTTCTGGGATAATTTTATAAAATATAATAAAGGTAATAAGAATTGCAATTTTCAATATTTTGTTTAAATAAACTTTTCTAATTGGATAAGATTATTAAGCCTGAAAATCTGAGGATCCAATTTCGAGTACAATAAATAGAGACATTGTATTCTCTGAAAGTTTAATCAGGGTCGGGTGATATGTGTGGTTAGATATTGTGTCAGGGACGGCCGGAGATGTATTTAGAATGATAAATTTTTTTCCAGTAATAAACCGAAAGGGGCGGACCTCCCTCTCATGATAACTTGCCCCAAGGATTCCAGTGGATTTCATTACATTTCTGCACTTACAAAACGACAACTTATTTTATACTATGGAAGTAATTTTAATTACTTTGGATACATAATACATATGCAAATATCTTAAAATATTTATTTGGAGTGTCTTATTACTAATTACTTAATAATAATAATAATAATAATAATAATAATAATAATAATAATAATAATAATAATAATAATAATAATAATAATAATAATAATAATAATAATAATAATAATAACCTGATTTTCCTATATTACATAATTCTAACGCTAGTACACTATGGAACTAAATACCCATTCCATCTTAATAATAATAATAATAATAATAATAATAATAATAATAATAATAATAATAATAATAATAATAATAATAATAATAATAATTAATAATAATAATAATAATAATAATAATAATAATAATAAGGATCTATATTAAACCACGGAGCAATAAAAAAATTAGTATCGGAATGGTTGGTAATCCTATCTCAGAATTATTTACCTACGCTAAGATGGCTGCCTTCCTTCATTTTTGTACGAAAAAAAAAGAATTAATTTTAATTTTGGGCACAGGTGTTGCCGGAAGCCCGCGGTAGCCCGCGGGCGGTCTGTCATGCATGGGGGGCGACGGGAGACCCACGCTACGGTATTCGTTAATTAAAAAAAAAAAAAAATTGTCATGGCCTCTAAATTCACTCTACAAAGTTTACGTTAAATGCATCAAATTTAGACTGAAATAAAATACCTAAGCTTATTCATTTTTATAAGCCTAGGTGTGAAGCTCAAAAAATATATATCAATTTCTTTTTACTTTTTTGTTAATATTAATTAAATTATATTTGAAAATTAAAAGAAATTTTTTTTTTCTGTTTCGTAAATTTAGAATCTTAAAATGCATTTCCCAGGTTTACCAACTTTACGAAGCTTAAATTTTTTTTCGCCCGATTTAATAAAGCTCCAATAATAATAATAATAATAATAATAATAATAATAATAATAATAATAATAATAATAATAATAATAATAATAATAATAATAATAATAATAATAATAATAATAATAATTCTTTGGCTCTAGTATTAAAAAAATATATATTTGTGAAGCTACTTTTAGTGGCAAGTCACGTTCTCATTTTTCAATATTTCCGATGACAGATATTTCATCGCAGCAAACAAGTCTTCTCCCTGAAATAATAATAATAATAATAATAATAATAATAATAATAATAATAATAATAATAATAATAATAATAATAATAATAATAATAATAATAATAATAATAATAATAATAATAATAATAATAATAATAATAATAATAATAATAAATCCAGTTGATCAAAGATTTATTCCACTAACCGTTGGTTTGATAAAAGAATCCGGGAGAAGGAAGCCAAGTAGTCCCAATTTGTCACGAAGTTCTATCAAGTATGAATAGGTTACGCCCAACACATCGTATACCCAGTCAGATGAGGTCCCTGAAGCTGGATCTATGCCATATATATATATATAGTATAAAGGATAGTATAAATATATATATATATATATATATATAAGAAGTGAGGAGAGAGAGATATGTGGTCTCTATATATATATATATATATATATATATTATATATATATATATATATATATATATATATATATATATATATATATATATATATATATAGTTAAATATGTAATTCCGTGGACAACGATGCATAGCAGATATTCTTCTTATCGCAGATGTGCAAGCGGCTCCAACTCCGTCTCAATTAATTTAAAATACCCACTCCGACTCCGGCTTCGGCTTTGGTTCCGGCTCCGGCTCCGGCTCTATTAATTAAAATACCAGACTCCTGCTTCGGCTCCATCATTTTATATTTAACATCTCTGACTTTGTTCCTCCTGCGGATCCATTTATTGTATTATAATTTTTTTATTCCTGTCCCCGGCTCCACCAAAAAATTTCCACTTCGGCTTCAGCTCCACCCAAAGTCTTGTGTGGTTCCGCAGCCCTGTTACCAATGCAATAATTTCAATGTTGATCATTGTATTTGTAAATGGGAACACGTAATGGAAAAGGATGACCTTTGCAATATGACCATGATCTATGCTGTAGCGTTGGCCGAGCACCAGAATTTTCCAAATAGCACCGCACCGCACCGCACCGCACCGCACCGCACCGCACCAAAAGTAATTGTTTTCTCATCGCACCGCACCAAAAGTAATTTTCTTCGCACTGCATTTTATCTCTATATCTTAATATTTTTAAAACCGCACTGCATAGTACAGCACCAGGACGCTGAAATTGTGCACCGCACTTCACCGCACCACACCGGACCCGGTGATTTGGCCAGCTCTATTATTATGTAGCGTAACGTAAAAATTATAAAAGTTAATATTTTCAAATATTGAATTTTTATTATTTAAGTTACCGATAAATATAAAAGAAAATTGTAAGTTTTCTTTTTTATTTTAAGTATAACTTAAATATTCATGAAAATTTTGATAAATTTTTTAAATATTTTTATTTATTTCCTTTATTCTAAAGTAGTTTGCTTAATAATAATAATAATAATAATAATAATAATAATAATAATAATAATAATAATAATAATATAATAATAATAATAATAATAATAATAATAATAATAATAATAATAATAATAATAATAATAATAATAATAATAATAATAATAATAATAATAATAATAATAATAACAATAACAATAATAAGAATAAGAATAAGAATAAGAATAAGAATAAGAATAAGAATAAGAATAAGAATAAGAATAATAATAATAATAATAATAATAATAATAATAATAATAATAATAATAATAATAATAATAATAATAATAATAATAATAATAATAATAATAATAATAATAATAATAAATTCTTCCCAATCCAAGCGAATATATAATTGGATGACGTTACCTCTCAACTAATAGGTTTTCTGACCCTAGCAACATAAGTAAGCCGTTTTCCATTTGTCATTTGTGCTACAAACGGTAAGAAATGCCTGCACAGTTTTATCATGAATAAATGAACGCGATTTCTTACGCGGGTTACTTTTGTTTACAAACAATTTGAATCAGCTGTTGTGATGGAGCCCAGGATTTGGAATAAACAGAAATAAAGCAAAATAGCAAATAGTTTATATTACAAATATAAACTATTGTGGTGGAGTCAACGATTTGGAACAAAAGCTGATTTTACTGAATAATCAATTCAAACGGGTCTACCACGTAGAAAACATTATCATCTGATTTCTCTACAAATATAGCAAACAAAAAAAATATATTAATACCGCACAAATATTTGGCACAATCTTATTGTTAAAAAAAAAATATATATAATATATAAATATATATATATATATATATATATATATATATATATATATATATATATTTATATATATATATATATATATATATATATATATATATATATATATATATATATATATATATATATATATATATATATATATATATATATATTTATATATATATATATATATATATATATATATATATATATATCCTGCCTGCTTTCTGCCGACATTTGTTTAAAAATATTTTTAAGCAAGCCGTGAATTCGCTAAGCACGGGAAATAGTAACCTTACAGAATTAAGGACATTCTTTACGATTTTGTGCTAAATTTGACAAATGGAATGCAAACTAAAGCTTTTCTTACCGTTTGTGTAAGCACAAATGACATAATGAAAAACGACTATAGACTCAAATAACTGTTAAATAAGTATATCGGTAACTAATATATGCTACATTAGTAACATTGGATTGATTATGTATTGATATATCATTAGATACATATCGATATTGCATCAGCGTCAATATTCTATAATTAATACATAACAAAATTGATGTAACTAATCCCCAAGTTCACTTTATGTGTATTATCAGATTCGATATATATCGGTATACTGTTTATCGATATTTCGAAATATTATTTACTTACATATAGTACTGAACCCTTCCTGTGTTGTATTCAGCTTTATCTGCCGATTTTATTGCTCTAACCATTCCTTGACCAATTCTATCCTGAAATAAGCATGAAATAAACATATTTAAACAAAATTCCAAAAATGGGCTTTATATAACCTATATATAAAGATCATTTTTGTATATTTTATATATTAATGTTAAAGCAATGCATGCACAAGATTTAAGTAATTTTATTCCGTATAATATTCAGACACAAAATTACAACATTTTGTCAATTCCACGAATAATAATAATAATAATAATAATAATAATAATAATAATAATAATAATAATAATAATAATAATAATAATAATAATAATAATAATAATAATAATAATAATAATAATAAACACACACACACACACACACACACAATAATAATGATAAATATAATAATTATAATAACTATTATAATTGCACACACACACACACACACACACACACACACACATACATACATAATACATACATAATAATAATAATAACCATTTCTTTCATCGTTGAAGGTAGTTTATGTTCGCTGTAACTGTAGGGGTAGAGAATTTGCTGACCCCAATTGTGGAGGGAGACGTACGCCTGAGGGATATAATAATAATAATAATAATAATAATAATAATAATAATAATAATAATAATAATAATAATAATAATAATAATAATAATAATAATAATAATAATAATAATATTAATAATAAGTAATAATAATAATAGGTCAGCATCCCGAAAGCAACATGCATGTAACTAAAAAACTATAACATCTACAGGAAAATAAATAACATTTTATTAATCAGGAGACATTTTTATCGATGAAATTAAAAAAAAATAACGCTTTTGAAAAATTTAAAATTGTTAAAAATGTTGGAAAACTGTATGATAATGATCGTTTTTTTGAGAAGAACGAAGGAGCTCTAGCGCTCCGAGGGAGCGTCAAAGTTGCCAAATATCGATTTTTTTTTTAAAAGATACCCCAAGGGTAAACCACAAAGATGGACAGAGTCGGGGTTTCTCGGCTTACCGGGGAACGACGGGGGGACTTCGTCCCCCTCTGTTCCACCGTCGGCTCGAACCCCCTCTAAAAAGAAAATAAAAAATTAACATTTTCTCCAGAGCATAAAAAAAAAAACAATATTTGGTAACTTGCTCTCGTACTACTGCAGAAATGGAAGGTTACTGAGAGCGTACGCTGCCAGACCTAAGATGATACTAATATTTAAGGTGTTATTAATAAATATTAGAATAAAATAAAAATTAAGTTTCATCGATGAAATTGCTTGCTGAAATCAAAAATGTTATTTATTTTCCTGTAGCTGTTATAGTTTTTAGTTACATGCATGTTGCTTTCGGGATGCTGGCAATAATAATAATAATAATAATACATACATACATACACAATAATAATAATAATAATAATAATAATAATAATAATAATAATAATAATAATAATAATAATAATAATAATAATAATAATGAACTTAAATTATATAATTTAATATACGTCAGCTGATATTTTTTCATATTGATAAAAAATCAAGAAACGGCAAAGAATCAAAAATTTTGCTTTTTGCCAACCCTGCCCTGCCCTGCCCTGCCATTTAGTCACTTACGGTTAGTCTATGCTTTTGTTTGATCAAAACATCTCTCATGACACGAGTCTCAATCTCGCTGTTTGGGCCGTCCCACCATAATGTTCTGAACAAGGATTCTTACTCGTGTCTACTTCTGCAAAAGGAAAACAATTACCTTTACCAGGCCAGTTCATTTCTCTACTACACAGCATTAAAAAAAAATACTTTAAATTGTCAGGCAAATTGTGCCAGGATATGCACATTAAAAAAAAAATATATTTACATATAAAGCATGGTTTACCTCCCCAATGATGATGGAAATTTCTGTTCATGTCAGACCCGTAACAGTGATTCTGCAGATTTAGATCGTGTTTTCCTCCAAAATCTGTCCTACAAAATATTACCTTTAGCTACATTTACATTTGTTTACTCTAAACATCTACATTCGCATCCGCATCCGCTTCAGCGGTTCTTAGATGTTTATAATTCAGTTAATACTGATATTTTGGCCATTGATCTAATCATTGAATTGGTTATTCCCCAATTCTGTTTGATTTAATGTAGGTCTCTGAGGACGTATCATCTCCGAAGTTTATATAAAAAAAAAACACAAGCAATTCAGATATGCTAGTATACTGTATATAACTCAAATATATATTAATCAAATAGGTAAGTATATATTAAGTTAAGAGTTGTAATTACCCCATCCCATGAATATTTATAGCCATCCGGGTTCACAAGTGGCATTATGTACCAGTCAATGTCAGAGATCAAAGATGGCTCCTGTATCAATTTTTGAATGAAGTACAATGCAACAGCTGGACAAACCCATTCGCGAGAATGAAGTCCTGGAAAACAGATAATAAATTATTTAGACAAAATTTAGTCCA
>JABUQX010145453.1:5000-13847 GCA_015478945.1 Trachelipus rathkii
CAAAGCACGTCCAGTTAAACACGCACTTAAATAAAGAGGCCATAAACTGCGATCCCAATTTGAAGATGTCGCATAGCTCTCAAAACGTTGGATGTATGCGTCCATTTCGTCCCTTGATTCGACGAACGGGGCCATATTTGGTACCTTAACATTGGTCGATGGGGATACATTGCTTAAATGGACGGACGATTGAGACTGATTGGACAGTCGTATTTTTTCCAATTCAAAGTTCCGTGTGCGTTCGGCTTCTTCAGCTTTCCTATCGTCTTCATCTTTCTTGAGTTGGGCTTCCTCTCTCTTAAGTTGAGCATTCCTTTCAGCTTCCTCTTTCTTGAGTTGAGCATTCCTCAGCTTCCTCTTTCTTGTGTTGAGCTTCCTCTCTTTTAAGTTGAGCATTCCTTTCAGCTTCCTCTTTCTTGAGTTGAGCAATTCTTTCCGCTCTTTCAGCTTCAATAGTGGCTCTTTCTGCCTCAGCAACCTTCTCTTCTTTGTAGGCCTTCTCTCTTTCTTTGATGAATTCGAGAGACTCTCTGCCTTTTAGGCCTAATTCTTTAGCCATCTGGCACCAGGATTGGTAGTCCATTGTTAATGTTGACAAAGTGGAGAAACCGTGAAGAATAAGAGAGATGTGAGTATCTGAATCCAGCAAGTATGATGAAGAAATAATGTTGTTATATTCCTTCTCGGACAAGGCCACCCAAAAACGTGTCGTGATATTTTATAGGTGAGGACACGCGGGTTCAGTATCAATAAATAGTTTGTTGTCTAGGGGTTTGCTGAATATCAGGTCCAAACTTCAATAAGAATAATCAAAAGGTTCTGGAAGCTGTGTAGGTTTACAAAACAGTCAAGATAAAAGTAGGAGTTTTACTCATAAATCATATTAAAAGAAATACCGATCACAAGATTCAAGAACGATAGTACGAAACGCAAAAAGCCCTTATCATAAAATCTCTGCCTTTTTATAGTCTTTGGCAGTATCTTAAATATAGCAATTAACTAAAATAATAGTATCAATTCTTAACTTGATAAGTCTAAAATTAATTATCTTCCTATCGTATTACAAGCTAATATTTTTATACATTTCAATTTGCCAAAATAAATCTTCTTTTATAAAATAATAAAATTGAGTGAATTATGAAATATTATAACCTTAAATAAATAATAGCGAAATCAATAATAATAGTCTTTCCAAAATTAAATAAATAAACTAGTGAATCTCACAATTGAGAAATTATGGCCTCCAGGCAAGATAACTTGACACACGCCCCTCCTAAGAAGACAAAGTGACGTGACATCTTTCGTCTTGAAAAGAACGTCATGGATATCTTCGCCTGAAAAGAGTACAAGTCTTTCCTACGATATTTGTACTGTGCCATTGCTTTCATCCACGCTGAAGAGTTTCTTATTTCCTCGATCTTCGGGATCGTTCCTCTGTTTGGTCCGTTTTGTTCTTCATCTTGGCCTTTCGACATTGCCATGGAAGCAATCAAGATGGCAAACTCTTTTGTATCAACGAAGGTTTGGAGTTTTCCAATTTCAATGTTCTTCTTCTCCAAACAGCCTTTGATCATTCCTCTATTCCAGTTCTCTTGGTCATCCAGAAAGAAGCGGCTGGACTTTGGCTGGCTAAACGTCCTAGATTTTGTTGGTGCATAATCCTTTGCATCTTCTGCTCCTGATGGAGAATGAGGAGTGGGAGCGGTCACTGCAACTTCCTCTTGGTTTACTACAGAGAGTTCAAAATCTTTCTTCACTGCACGAGATTCTTGAGCGAGAGGAGAAGAAAGAGCATCATTGATTAACGTTTCTGCAGTCTCTACTAAACCATTCTTCTCATGGTTTTGAAGTTCCTTCCCTTTCTCTTTATTTTCTTCAGGTACTACTTCATTTGCATCATCCTTTTCATCTTGGATATTTTCCAAAGGAGTGGTCAGCTGATCTTCAGATGACGCCTCAGTTTGAGACGCTTTCTCTTCTTTCGACTTCCTTTCATATTCTTCTTCCACTGGTGTTAACTGGAACACTCTTCCCACTAATTTACTATTAACACCCTCAGGCATCACTGCTGTCACCTCAGACTTTATTGTCTCATTAATACTGGCTCCAAAACAGCTTGAATGTGAGGAGTTTTCTTGATTTTGGAATGGGAGATTCCCATTCAAATTTTCCACTGTCTTACTATCTTTTGTAGCAGTTTCAGTTTCATGATTTTTTTCGGCGACGGATGTGTCATTGCCGACATCAATTTTATCATTATTTTTTTTAATAGCTTTTTCAGCTTCATAAACAACTTCGACAATGGTTGTGTCCACGTCGGTATTAATTTTATCATTATTTTTTTCAATAACATTTTTAGTATCATAAATAAATAACAATAGATAAAATCAACCTTGTGATTCTTTTTTTTTTTTCAATAGTATTTTCTGCTTCACAAGTAACTTCAACAATGGATGTGTCCACGTTGGTATCATTTTTATTTTCAATAGCATTTTCTGCTTCACAAGTAACTTTAACAATGGATGTATCCTTGTCGGTATTAATTTTATCATCATTTTCGTAACCTATTGTCTCCGGACCTAGCGCGCCTGGGATATTTCCCAATGTTAAATCATATAAGGCGTCGTTCAGACATAAAGCTTCGACGTACCCCGTATAAAACGGAGTGCGAATCCAAATTCTTGCTTCAGGGGCCGTCCTAAGGGTGTTATCAATCAGAAGCATTTTTCTGATCTTGCCTGTGAATTGATGGTTTTTCACGAACTTCTTTCTTGCAATTACGCCACTACACCCTGTATCACGAAGTACTGATACATCAACGCCATTTATAGAACCATTCGTTATGGGCATGAGGGAATGTCTGACGTTTGAATCATCATGACATGACATGAATATAACGGGGATTAATTTTCCATTGACGTGCAACATGCCGTCCTTTACCATTTTACTCACGTCAACACACTCATCGTCTTCCACAATTTGACATGCCGCTGCAAAGTCCCCTTTGTTAATAGGATTATCAATTGTAACGGCAGCATTGTGTATTTCTTTTCTTGGGGCGTGCCATCTTTTCTCCGCTGTCTTGTTATCGCGGTTAAACCTATTATCATAATAATGCCGATTACGCGGAAATCTGTTGTTTCCATTTTGGGCAGAATAACAAGAGCTGGAATCGTGGCCGCCTTTGTGGCATATTCCACAAACTTTGGTGTGTTGAGGTTGAGTAATAGGACTTTGTATTTCCTCGTTATCGTCAGATGTCACATAAGGGTTCAAGTCTTCCCTTTTGGAACAAAGGTTCTTACCCCTTGCTTGTAGAAATCTATCAGCGCGAGAAGCGATGTCGTTTAAACTAGAGAGTCCTACCTCTCTTAGATGAACAGCTAAGTCTTTTGGGCAACAGGTGAGAAATTGATCAACTACTATAAGATCGGTTAAACCTTGAAAGTCTTGGTTGAAACTTGAGAGTTCACACCACCTTGACAAATACGATTTAATCCGATTCAGTAATTGTAATGGACCCTCATCTGCTTTGGGCTTGACTTCCTTGAACTTAGCCCTATAACCATCTTCGGTCATGTTAAATTGAATAAGGAGGGCTTCCTTTAAGCTGGAAAAATCATTAGCTAAGTTGGGAGGCAACTTGCTATAAACCGACAAAGCACGTCCAGTTAAACACGCACTTAAATAAAGAGGCCATAAACTGCGATCCCAATTTGAAGATGTCGCATAGCTCTCAAAACGTTGGATGTATGCGTCCATTTCGTCCCTTGATTCGACGAACGGGGCCATATTTGGTACCTTAACATTGGTCGATGGGGATACATTGCTTAAATGGACGGACGATTGAGACTGATTGGACAGTCGTATTTTTTCCAATTCAAAGTTCCGTGTGCGTTCGGCTTCTTCAGCTTTCCTATCGTCTTCATCTTTCTTGAGTTGGGCTTCCTCTCTCTTAAGTTGAGCATTCCTTTCAGCTTCCTCTTTCTTAAGTTGAGCATTCCTTTCAGCTTCCTCTTTCTTGTGTTGAGCTTCCTCTCTTTTAAGTTGAGCATTCCTTTCAGCTTCCTCTTTCTTGAGTTGAGCAATTCTTTCCGCTCTTTCAGCTTCAATAGTGGCTCTTTCTGCCTCAGCAACCTTCTCTTCTTTGTAGGCCTTCTCTCTTTCTTTGATGAATTCGAGAGACTCTTTGCCTTTTAGGCCTAATTCTTTAGCCATCTGGCACCAGGATTGGTAGTCCATTGTTAATGTTGACAAAGTGGAGAAACCGTGAAGAATAAGAGATGTGAGTATCTGAATCCAGCAAGTATGATGAAGAAATAATGTTGTTATATTCCTTCTCGGACAAGGCCACCCAAAAACGTGTCAAGATATTTTATCGATGAGGACACGCGGGTTCAGTATCAATAAATAGTTTGTTGTCTAGGGGTTTGAACAATAATAAATCCTTTAAAACTTTGCTGAATATCAGGTCCAAACTTCAATAAGAATAATCAAAAGGTTCTAGAAGCTGTGTAGGTTTACAAAACAGTCAAGATAAAAGTAGGAGTTTTACTCATAAATCATATTAAAAGAAATACCGATCACAAGATTCAAGAACGATAGTACGAAACGCAAAAAGCCCTTATCATAAAATCTCTGCCTTTTTATAGTCTTTGGCAGTATCTTAAATATAGCAATTAACTAAAATAATAGTATCAATTCTTAACTTGATAAGTCTAAAATTAATTATCTTCTAAATAAATTCCCAAACCCCGTAGGTGCAAAGGTAAAAGGGTTAAAATAAATCTTCTTTTATAAAATAATAAAATTGAGTGAATTATGAAATATTATAACCTTAAATAAATAATAGCGAAATCAATAATAATAGTCTTTCCAAAATTAAATAAATAAACTAGTGAATCTCACAATTGAGAAATTATGGCCTCCAGGCAAGATAACTTGACACACGCCCCTCCTAAGAAGACAAAGTGACGTGACATCTTTCGTCTTGAAAAGAACGTCATGGATATCTTCGCCTGAAAAGAGTACAAGTCTTTCCTACGATATTTGTACTGTGCCATTGCTTTCATCCACGCTGAAGAGAAGGGTTTCTTATTTCCTCGATCTTCGGGATCGTTCCTCTGTTTGGTCCGTTTTGTTCTTCATCTTGGCCTTTCGACATTGCCATGGAAGCAATCAAGATGGCAAACTCTTTTGTATCAACGAAGGTTTGGAGTTTTCCAATTTCAATGTTCTTCTTCTCCAAACAGCCTTTGATCATTCCTCTATTCCAGTTCTCTTGGTCATCCAGAAAGAAGCGGCTGGACTTTGGCTGGCTAAACGTCCTAGATTTTGTTGATGCATAATCCTTTGCATCTTCTGCTCCTGATGGAGAATGAGGAGTGGGAGCGGTCACTGCAACTTCCTCTTGGTTTACTACAGAGAGTTCAAAATCTTTCTTCACTGCACGAGATTCTTGAGCGAGAGGAGAAGAAAGAGCATCATTGATTAACGTTTCTGCAGTCTCTACTAAACCATTCTTCTCATGGTTTTGAAGTTCCTTCCCCTTCTCTTTATTTTCTTCAGGTACTACTTCATTTGCATCATCCTTTTCATCTTGGATATTTTCCAAAGGAGTGGTCAGCTGATCTTCAGATGACGCCTCAGTTTGAGACGCTTTCTCTTCTTTCGACTTCCTTTCATATTCTTCTTCCACTGGTGTTAACTGGAACACTCTTCCCACTAATTTACTATTAACACCCTCAGGCATCACTGCTGTCACCTCAGACTTTATTGTCTCATTAATACTGGCTCCAAAACAGCTTGAATGTGAGGAGTTTTCTTGATTTTGGAATGGGAGATTCCCATTCAAATTTTCCACTGTCTTACTATCTTTTGTAGCAGTTTCAGTTTCATGATTTTTTTCGGCGACGGATGTGTCATTGCCGACATCAATTTTATCATTATTTTTTTTAATAGCTTTTTCAGCTTCATAAACAACTTCGACAATGGTTGTGTCCACGTCGGTATTAATTTTATCATTATTTTTTTCAATAGCATTTTCAGCTTCATAAATAACTTCGACAATGGATGTGTCCACGTCGGTATCATTTTTATTTTCAATAGCATTTTCTGCTTCACAAGTAACTTCAACAATGGATGTGTCCACGTTGGTATCATTTTTATTTTCAATAGCATTTTCTGCTTCACAAGTAACTTTAACAATGGATGTATCCTTGTCGGTATTAATTTTATCATCATTTTCGTAACCTATTGTCTCCGGACCTAGCGCGCCTGGGATATTTCCCAATGTTAAATCATACAACGCATCGTTCAGACATAAAGCTTCGACGTACCCCGTATAAAACGGAGTGCGAATCCAAATTCTTGCTTCAGGGGCCGTCCTAAGGGTGTTATCAATCAGAAGCATTTTTCTGATCTTGCCTGTGAATTGATGGTTTTTCACGAACTTCTTTCTTGCAATTACGCCACTACACCCTGTATCACGAAGTACTGATACATCAACGCCATTTATAGAACCATTCGTTATGGGCATGAGGGAATGTCTGACATTTGAATCATCCTGACATGACATGGATATAACGGGATCATCCTGACATGACATGGATATAACGGGGATCAATTTTCCATTGACGTGCAACATGCCGTCCTTTACCATTTTGCTCACGTCAACACACTCATCATCTTCCACAATTTGACATGCCGCTGCAAAGTCCCCTTTGTTAATAGGATTATCAATTGTAACGGCAGCATTGTGTATTTCTTTTCTTGGGGCGTGCCATCTTCTCTCCGCTATCTTGTTATCGCGGTTAAACCTATTATCATAATAATGCCGATTACGCGGAAATCTGTTGTTTCCATTTTGGGCAGAATAACAAGATCTGGAATCGTGGCCGCCTTTGTGGCATATTCCACAAACTTTGGTGTGTTGAGGTTGAGTAATAGGACTTTGTATTTCCTCGTTATCGTCAGATGTCACATAAGGGTTCAAGTCTTCCCTTTTGGAACAAAGGTTCTTACCCCTTGCTTGAAGAAATCTATCAGCGCGAGAAGCGATGTCGTTTAAACTAGAGAGTCCTACCTCTCTTAGATGAACAGCTAAGTCTTTTGGGCAACAGGTGAGAAATTGATCAACTACTATAAGATCGGTTAAACCTTGAAAGTCTTGGTTGAAACTTGAGAGTTCACACCACCTTGACAGATACGATTTAATTCGATTCAGTAATTGTAATGGACCCTCATCTGCTTTGGGCTTGACTTCCTTGAACTTAGCCCTATAACCATCTTCGGTCATGTTAAATTGAATAAGGAGGGCTTCCTTTAAGCTGGAAAAATCATTAGCTAAGTTGGGAGGCAACTTGCTATAAACCGACAAAGCACGTCCAGTTAAACACGCACTTAAATAAAGAGGCCATAAACTGCGATCCCAATTTGAAGATGTCGCATAGCTCTCAAAACGTTGGATGTATGCGTCCATTTCGTCCCTTGATTCGACGAACGGGGCCATATTTGGTACCTTAACATTGGTCGATGGGGATACATTGCTTAAATGGACGGACGATTGAGACTGATTGGACAGTCGTATTTTTTCCAATTCAAAGTTCCGTGTGCGTTCGGCTTCTGCAGCTTTCCTATCGTCTTCATCTTTCTTGAGTTGGGCTTCCTCTCTCTTAAGTTGAGCATTCCTTTCAGCTTCCTCTTTCTTGAGCATTCCTTTCAGCTTCCTCTTTCTTAAGTTGAGCATTCCTTTCAGCTTCCTCTTTCTTAAGTTGAGCATTCCTTTCAGCTTCCTCTTTCTTAAGTTGAGCATTCCTTTCAGCTTCCTCTTTCTTGTGTTGAGCTTCCTCTCTTTTAAGTTGAGCATTCCTGAGCTTCCTCTTTCTTGAGTTGAGCAATTCTTTCCGCTCTTTCAACTTCAATAGTGGCTCTCTGCTGCCTCGGCAACATGCATATTTTCTTTGTAGGCCTTCTCTTTCTTTGATGAATTCGAGAGACTCTTTGCCTTTTAGGCCTAATTCTTTAGCCATCTGGCACCAGGATTGGTAGTCCATTGTTAATGTTGACAAAGTGGAGAAACCGTGAAGAATAAGAGAGATGTGAGTATCTGAATCCAGCAAGTATGATGAAGAAATAATGTTGTTATATTCCTTCTCGGACAAGGCCACCCAAAAACGTGTCGTGATATTTTATAGGTGAGGACACGCGGGTTCAGTATCAATAAATAGTTTGTTGTCTAGGGGTTTGAACAATAATAAATCCTTTTAAACTTTGCTGAATATCAGGTCCAAACTTCAATAAGAATAATCAAAAGGTTCTGGAAGCTGTGTAGGTTTACAAAACAGTCAAGATAAAAGTAGGAGTTTTACTCATAAATCATATTAAAAGAAATACCGATCACAAGATTCAAGAACGATAGTACGAAACGCAAAAAGCCCTTATCATAAAATCTCTGCCTTTTTATAGTCTTTGGCAGTATCTTAAATATAGCAATTAACTAAAATAATAGTATCAATTCTTAACTTGATAAGTCTAAAATTAATTATCTTCCTATCGTATTACAAGCTAATATTTTTATACATTTCAATTTGCCAAAATAAATCTTCTTTTATAAAATAATAAAATTGAGTGAATTATGAAATATTATAACCTTAAATAAATAATAGCGAAATCAATAATAATAGTCTTTCCAAAATTAAATAAATAAACTAGTGAATCTCACAATTGAGAAATTATGGCCTCCAGGCAAGATAACTTGACAATATATATATATATATATATATATATATATATATATATATATATATATATATATATATATATATATATATATATATATATATAAAC